>JAODAL010052953.1:0-25630 GCA_025379985.1 Phyllomedusa bahiana
CCATCGAATTCTTTTGATGCACGAGCGTTCCTCCCCTGTTGGGGTTTTTGTTCCCCGAGGCAACCAGGTGTAGAACTGTGTGACAGCTGTGCCCTACACATGTGATATGATGGAGCAGACTTGGGGAGCTGAAATGGGGGGGTGGTGGTGGAGGGGAGGGGCGGCTTTGGGCGCAGGGCCAGTTTGAAAACGTGGGGAAAAGAGCGTCCCCTTTCCAATTTTGGGTGGTGTGGCTGGGCGGGAAAGCCATTCCCCCAGGGGGCCCGTAAAGGACATTAGGGCCCCCTACGTAGTTACAGCTCCACACTTCCCGCGCGAGTGCCCCTTGGAAAACCCGAAAAGCTCGGGGAGGGCCCCCTTCGTTTCATTTTTTTGGTGAAGGACTGGTACTGCCTTTTTGGGAAAAAGAAATTACGGTTGGAACTTCCCCCTGGGCCGGGCACAGGCCATTAATTTCTCTAACGGTACAGATCCCTTTGGAAAGGGAGGGACTGCAGTACCAAAACGGAGGCCCAGCTCTGACCTTAGGAGGGGTTTTAAATTTTCCTTTTTAATCACCCTTTTAACGACTTTCCTTTTTAAACCAAAAAAAAAGGGGGGAAAAAAAAGTTTCCCTTTTTAATTACCCCAATCTCCTTTTCCCCCCTTCCTTTCCCAATACCACCCCGAGCCTTTCCGACCCCAACCCATTTACAACCTTTCCAAATTCTCCCTCCACCTTCCCTTTTCCAAACAACCCCCAATTCTTTCACCGGGCCCCCCAAAAATTTCCAAAACCCCCCCGCCGCAACCCCAATGGTGGGGCCCCTTTCCCCCCCCCCCCCTAACCCCGGCCCATTTCTTGGGGCCCCGGGGGGGTTTTTTCCCCGCCCTTCCCCACCTATGGTACCCCGTACTGGCCACCAACCAATTGGGCGGGTGTTCCCCCCCCCCTTTTCCCTGGTGGAAGCACTTCTTCCCCCCCCAATTTTTTTTAAAAAATGATTTTTTCACTTCTGTTTATAAATTTTATGAAGGGGTACCCTCACAAAGACCCCAGCCTCCCACCCCCCCCCCCCCCTGCAAGAAACAGGGTTTGGGGCCCCTTTCCCCCAAAAAGCTGCTGACTGCCCTCCCAAATTGTTCTCCTCGTGTATAGTGGGCTGAGCCCAGACCAAGGGTAGATCTCTGGGGGGGAAACCGGAGGGGACAGGGGGGTTGAGGACGGGTGGGGGCTCCCGCCGCCCCCCGGGCCCCATGCCAACAAGGGTTGTGTTGACGTCCCCCCGACTTTTGGTGGGGTTTTTCGTGTCATCTGGGAGGAAGTGGATGCCCTAGTCAACCAATCAAGAACCTTGGGGTTTTGTGAAAAACACGGGCCGCTAGATGCCCACCGGCAGTTTGGCCCAGGTGCCCCCCTGCTGCGATCCCCTTACTGTGCTGCAGGGCCTGCTCCGGAATTTTGTGTCATGCCCTCGCATGTAAAGAGCCCTCCACCTCTCTGTTGACATACTGTTTGTTCTAAAATGTACAGACTTGTTTAATGAAGATATCTGTATGTGATAAATACACACCCTGTTTTTTTACTCCAAATGAACCCATAACAAGCCGGGGAAAACCCTTTGGATTTAAAAAATTGGCCCCACACAGGCCAAAAAAAATTTTACTTGCATGTGCGTTTTTAAAAACATGTGTATTTTACTGAATTAAAAAGTAACGGCGGGTAGGGGACCCGTGGACCACCGCGGCATGGGGGAAAGCCCCGCCAGGGAAGGGAAATCAAAGTAGGTCCCGGTATTCCCAAGTCCCCCAAAGCGGGATGGCTTGCTGCCGGGAGTCACCAGGTCGTTTCCTGGGGGATTTTCCCTGCGGTGGGGGCCCAAAGGGGTAGACTTTAGCACAGATTCTCAGGAAACCGTGGTCGGGGACGGGCAAAAAGGTCAGGAAGGCGGCTCGGGATCGAAAACGTGGACAGGAAAAAGGGTCGGGGGCAGGCGGAAAGATTCGTGGTCGATAAACGTGGCAGGGGTACGGTACACGGAAAACAAGACTAGGAGGAAGTTTCCCCAGAGGTAAAAACACAAAGGACCCGGCGGGGGCCGGCAGAAGGGGCCAAACCAAATGGAGCGGGCCCCGGCAATCCCCAAATTTCCCGGCCCCTGCCCCTTAAAAATTTAAAAGGGGGCCGTGCGCCCCCTAGGGGCGGAGCCACGTGCCGGGAGACGGGGGACTGATGAGCAGGAGCGCGGGGGTAAGTTGACGCCGGGGGGATTTGGGAAAAGAGCGGACCCGAACCGACGGCGGAGGGGGTTCCGCTGGGGCCGCAGCCGGATGGCCGCGCCCCCGAGACAGAGGTCCAGGGGAATCCGGACAGTCCCCCCCCTT
The DNA here is from genome assembly GCA_025379985.1 of Phyllomedusa bahiana. Classification (NCBI taxonomy): domain Eukaryota; kingdom Metazoa; phylum Chordata; class Amphibia; order Anura; family Hylidae; genus Phyllomedusa; species Phyllomedusa bahiana. The sequence continues at coordinate 2,365 of JAODAL010052953.1, forward strand.
GCCCCCCCCCTTTTGGCCCCCCCCTTTTTTACTGGAAACGAAAAAATCTCTGGATGATTTTCGGTTGATATTCTCCTCCGGGCCCCCAAGCCCTCTTTTCAGGAAAAAACCCTTTTCCAGTCTCCCAGAAAGTCCCGTTTCCCTTAGTTCTCTCTACGCAGGTCCTTGATTTCAAAACTTTGGAAGCATACTATGGTGGGGAGGGATAGACTTAAAGGGGAAAAAAACGTTAAGGACCAGGGGTTTTAGTAGAGAGACGTGGAAAGATTGGGAAATTTCCCATGGGGGGAGGGACCCGGGGATTTTAAGAAACCGGGTTTAAATGCAGTGTAACCTCGAAGGGTCCCAGGAAGGGGGGCCCCCAATTTGTAGGAGGGCATCTTAAGATGGACATATTGGCCGCAGCCACACCTTGTCACCTGGGGGAGCCCCAGGAGGAGGACTTTTTCCCTTTTGTGGGGCTTGGGTTTCGTGCGCTCGAAGCGCGGAGCAAGTTGGCGGGTTGGGACCAAATGGTCTTTAGCCCCGAACCAGTGCGTCCCCCGCAGGAACCCCGGTTGGAGATCCAGAGGGAGAGGGGGTGGGGATGCGCCGTATAAAATTAGAAGGGAGGCCCCCCTGGGATTTGATTTGGGATGTCGAGAACTCCCCCCATGGAAAATTGGACCAATCGCTTGGCGTGCTGAAACGAAGTGCGTAGATAACCCCCCCAAGACCTGGTTTACTCTTCCACCTGGCCCATTCGTCTGGGGGGGAAACAATGAAAAGTCAGCTTCACCTGGAGTTGGGAAAACCGGGGCACCCCAGACTTGGAAACAAAAGGGGATCCCCGATCCGAGCGATTTGCTGCGGGAGCCATCAGACGGAAACATTTTGGGAAAAAAATAGCCCCCCGGGGGTGGCCGATGGCAGGCCTGCGGGGGGACAAAATCCCATTTGGGAACCCGATCAGTGTCACCCAAAGACGGTGTTCCAGCCCGAAGGGGGGGAAATGGTTATTTAAAATCCATGCAATTTTGGGGTCCAAGGTTGGTGGAATGGGTTTTGGGTTTTGTAGACCTGCGGTTGTGACGAGGTGTTTTTGGGGGGGGTTCAGGCTGAAAAAACCCCCTTGAATCCTTCCCCCTTTCTGGCCCCAAAAACCCCGGTTCAAAAGAATGTCTTTTCGGGGGGGGATTTGACGGCCCCCAAAGGGCAATGCCCCTTTTCAAATCGTGCGGGAGCGGGCGTACTTAGGTCCTCCCTGGGAACCTTTTTCGGAGGTCAAACGGGAGCAGCCGGAATAAGGCGTTTGGAGGAATTATATGCCTGGAGTGCTCCTCACCCACCACGTCAGAACCCCCGGGAAAGGGGCGTCCGCCTTGATTTCTTCTCCGGGCCAGAAGTGTCTGGTTTCAACCGGGAAAAAAGAGGACCACCTCCCTGGGGGGGTTTAAAGTCATGAGCCTTTTTGGGGTTTTGAAGGTTTTTGTGGTCCGAATAGATGTAATGGGAGGGGGACCCCCTCCATAGGTATGCCATTCTTAAAGCCATCTTGATGGCCAAACTCACGGTCGCCTATCGTTTTTTTCCTTTTGGGGCCGGGGGGAAAAACGTCTTGGAAAAAAGAAGCCACGTTACGGTTTGCCCGTGGGCCTTTTTGCTAAGGGGGCTCCGACCCCCCCCAGGAGGGATCCACTTCCCCAAATAAGGGTTTTGTGGGGTCCGGCCGGAGAGGGAAGATGTTTTTGGGAAAGGCAGATTGAGCTTTGGATTTCCTCCTCAGCTTGGGGGCCCTGGTGGGTTAGGGTTTCTTTGTGAGAGCCAAAATGGAGCCCCAGCTAGAAAAGTGGGGAATAAATTGGCGATAGTATTTACAGAACCCCAACAAAAAACTGTATGGCACGCAAACCGACTGGGCGTGGGCCCTGAACCGGTGACGCTTTGCTGGATCCATCTGTAGGGTCTCGAAATAAGTTTTTCCCCCGAAAAGGAAGGGTGGTTTGTGGAAAAGGCACTTCTCCAGCTTGGGATACAGGTGATTATCTCGGAGCCGCTTCAACACCCGATGGGCATGACATTTGGTTGGGTTTGAGGTCGGGGATACCCAAAATCGTCCCGATAGCCATTTGCAGGTGTAGAGAAGATCCTGAAAAAGTCATTCCAGTCCTGGAAGAGGCAGGTGCATTACACAGTCCGAAAGGCATTACCAAAGGGATCGAAGTGGGCCCTCCCTGGTTTGAAGGCCCTCTTCCATTCATCGCCCTTGCGGATTCGACCAAATGTAGGCCCCTCTTAGATCCCCTTGGAGAAAATTCTTGGCCCCGCAAGACACAAATAATTCCGTGATCAACGGGAGAGGTACCCATTCTTCCCGTGTCAAATTTAGACCCGGGGAAACAATGCAGGGGCGCAAGGTACCGTCCTTCTTTTCCACGAAGAAGAACCCCCCCCGCGGGAGAAGAGGATTCCGAATAAAACCCCCTTTGGAATTCTCACGAATTACTTGGACATGGCTTGTGTTCCCAACGGGTAAAAGGGGGGACTCTGCCCGGGAGGGGTGGTACCCCGGGAATACAATCGGAAAAACATAAAAAGATGTGGCGGCGGGCCCCCCCAAAACCAGGCTCTCCTGGGTGGAGTGGGAAAAGACCCCCTAGAGGGTTAGCGGACCATAGAAGCGGCTGGGAACCCCCGACCGGGGGTCACCAAACACGAGACCGACACTCTGGCCCCATCGGGAAGACCTGCCCATCTGCCCGTAAAGCACCGGGGCATGGCGCTGCAGCCAGGGGACCCAATAGGACGGGCGAAGAAACAGGGGTAACAATAGAACATAGTCTCCTTTGTGAAGTGCCCAATTGGAGGGACAATGGCTCAGTACGGAAACGGACTGGGTCCGGAGGTCCTCCCCTGAGGAGGAAATGGACAGAGGATTCTCCAGGGGGAAACCCCGGGAAGGCGTGTTGGAAAACCCCGGGGAGGCCAGGAAGTTTCAAGCAGAACCCGGGCCAAGAAGCTGAAAAATTGAAAGTGGGTCCCCTTCGTGCCGCAGGGACCGAAATGTTCAGGGGGAGGAGCTGCACAGGCTTAGGTTTCTTTCCCCGTGCCTAGGTGTGCCCGTTCTCCCGCCCGTGGGGGAAGCAGACAACAAAAGGGGAGATATCAGGGCTGCCGCAGTAGAGAATAGGTTTCTTTACGCCCTCGGTTAATTTTTTGGGGGCAGGTGGGCTCTTCCCTTGCAGGCCTCTTTCACGGTGGCTGGGAAGGGGGCGGTGGAGGCCGTAGAAACACGGGGCAAGATGAGATGGGGCGGCGTGTCGGGCTGGTTCTTGCTCTGGGGGCTCCCCAGCCTTTCTGCGAATCGGATGTCAAACCGGTTAGCCAGGTGGATTGTCCTTAAAAAAAGATGGAAAGGGCCCCGGCGGCAAACCACCTTGATTTGGGGTGGGGGCCTTTTTTGAACGTGGCGATAATGCTGCATCGTTCCAGGTAGCTTGATGCAGTGTGGGGAATTTAAAGGGTAGTCTCCCACGGAGGGTTCCCTTGCGCAGGTTCAACAGGGCGATTTTGGAGGGCGACGCACAGCGGTTCCCGAAGACACTCCGGAACTCTAGTGAAAAGTCGCAGATCGGCCGGTTGGGTCACCTCGGCCCACAGGGAGTTTTTCCCAGGCCAGGGCTTTTTCCGGGGAGGAGACGCCACAAAGGCCCCTTGGGTCTTCTGACGGAAACTGACCTGCCATGAGTTCCACATGCAGAGGCCTGGGGATGAAGCCCCTGCAGACTTGGAATCCCCCTCAAAATTAGTCGGGAGGATAAAAAGGGCTTGGGACCGAAGGGCAACTGCCTGGGGGGGAACCCCCGCAGCGACTGCGGCGTGAAATGCTCAACCCGAGAGGGAGTTGCTCGAGTGTTTCGCTTTTTGCTAGCCCTTGGCAAAGAAAAATTGGCGGGATCCATGGCCGGGTCCCCTGTAACGGGCGGGGAGTGGATCCCCTGGGGCCCCCGAGGGCGAGGAAAGCCCCCCGCCAGGGAACGGGAACTAGTAGGGCCGGTATTCACCGAGCCCCCCGAAAGCGGGGTGGACTTGCTGGGGGGGGTCTACCCGGTCGTTTTTATGGCGGGACTTTCCTGCGGGGGGGCCAAGGGAAAACGTATTTCATTCGCAGGGAAATCGTAGTCGGGGGGCAGGCAGAAGGGCAGGGCGGCGGCTCTGGGTCGTAAACGTGGACAGGAGAAGGTCAGGGCAGGCGGCAAGATTCGCGGTCGTAAACTGGCAAGGGGACGGTACCGGATAACAAGACTAGGTTTGGAACGCTTTCTCCAAAGTAAACACACTAAGGGCCGGCGAGGGCGGCAGGAAGGGGGCCCGCCTAAATAGGAGCAGTGCCCGCAATACCCTTCCCACCCCTGCCCCTTTAAATTTCAAAAGCCTGGCGTGGGGGCCCTAGGGGCGGGGGCCCCTGCCGGAGTGGAATGGGCTGAGCAGGAGCGCGGGGAGTAAGTTGAACCGGCGGGGACGGGACAAAAAGGGGGACCGAACCCCCCCAGTGCGGGTTGGGGGTCCGGGGACCCCCGGACGCGCCTGCGACCCGAGACAAGGTCCAGGGGCGTCCTGACAATAAAAGCACAAACGGCTTAAATTTTAAATTCGAAATGAATTATGCACGCCAAAAATTTTCCCCTTTTTGGGGTTTTAAAAACTTTCTTTTCTTTTACTGATACAACGCAAAAAATACTTAATTGCCCTTGGATGTAAATTGCGCAAAAAAAATGGCTGCCCAAAAATTACCCGTTTGACTTTAAAAACGGCGTGTATTTTACGGGCCAACAAAAAAAAAAACTCGAAATTTAAAACCTTCGGATATGAATTATGCTAAAAACAAAAATTTTCTTCTTTGGCTTTGAAAAACAATTTTTCTTTTACTGAGTACAACTGCAAAAAATACTTGTTAACCCTTGAATGTAAATTGCGCAAAAAAATGGGGCCCCAAAAATTCCCACTTTGTAGCTGTTAAAACGGCGTGTTTTTTATGGAGCACAAAGAAAAAAAACCTTTAATTTAAAACCTTCGGTATGAATTATTCTAAGGTAAAATTTCTTTTTTTGGCTTGAAAAAAACCGTTTCTTTTAGTGCCCACAACACAAAACAACGCTTAAATTAAGGGGAGTTGTCTCTTCGAGCTTTCCCCTGTCGTGCCCCTGGAAAGTTGCTGGGGGGCGTGCTACTTGTCTGTCGTTTGCTCCCCTCCCCCCCCCCATCAGCAACAGGCAGCTCTTAACTTCTATACAGGGGGGGGGGGGGGGGTTTGCTCTAGAGTTCCCCTTGTGTGCCTCCCCATCTGTTGCAGGGGGGGCTGATTAGGAGTGTAGAGGGAATATAAAGCTTTGCAAATAGAGCAGAGGGGATGCATGTTTTCCTATACCCCCTGCTTAGCTTCAAGTCTCCACATCTCCAGCAACAAAAAGGGAGTGTTACTTACTCAGGGTGTCACAAATATAGGAGAGCAAAAGTATTCACATCCCCCCTGATCTGTATAGATTGTATGCCCATTTCCAAAGACATTCAGTTTTAGAACAGACAGGGTCACTGCTGTACATTATCTGTGTGGAGCAGGGGGGAGAGGCACACCCAGGGGTTTAAACCAGGCAGCTTGGACACAGACACCCGGTCTCCCTCCCCCCTCCCCCCTCCCCCCTCCACTACGAAGCATTCTGTGTGGGGGGCTCTTGCTCCCCCTGTCTTCAAAAGGGGATGATTTCAGACCTGCAGCCATAAAATAAGGGTCAACAGGTCAGCTACATAGGTTTGGAAACTGATGTAGTAATATAACGGGCTAGCTCAAAATCATAGGCATTTGTATGAAAATATATTGCAAAGCGCTTGTTTTTTTAAAGATCTTTTAAATTAAAAACCCCCAAAATTGTAGGGAACAACCCCCTTTTAACCCCTGGATCTAAATTTCGCAAAAGGATTAGCAACCAAAAATTTAAATGGGGGTTTGGGTTTTTTAAAAAAACTGTTTCTTTTTTCTGAAAAAACGGGAACGGCTTAGAAACCCCTTGGGAAATTTAATGTGTCAAGAAAAGAGCAGATGCATTAAAATGTATATGCGCTGAATTGGATGTCACGGACTTTAAAAATTTCCCTACCCCACAAACAAAAATGAACTTAAAAGGGTTTTCTCATACGGCTTTCAGCCGTCAGTGTCCCTGGGAAGTTGAAATGAGGGCGTGAAACTTGTTGTTGTCTGCTCCCCTCCCCCCTCCCTCAGCACACAGGCAGCACGTAACTTCAAAAGGGGGGGGGGGGGGTTTGCTCTCAGGTTCACCCTGTGGTGCCGCCTAGGGCTGTTACAGGAAGGGCTGACTAGAGTATAGGGGAATTGAAGCTTTTGGGGCTTAGAGCGAGGGGATGTTGTTCCATATCCCCTGCTTGTTAAAAACTCCACTTCCAGCAAAAAACAAGGGGATGTTTTTTTTATAGAATGTCTCACTAAAAGGAGAACATAAAGTTTCACGCCTGATCTCTAAGTTTAGTATAGTCACAGTTCCAAAGAAATATCATGTTTTTGTAAAACAGGGTCACTGCTGTACATCTTTGGTAAAAGGGAGGGGAAGCAGGCACCACAGGGTTAATCGGCAGCTCGGCACAGAGCCAGAGCCCCCTCCCCCCTCCCTCCTCCCCCCTCCACCCCAGAAGCATTCGTGGGGGGGGTCTTGCTAAACCCTGTCTTAAAAGGTGATGGGGGCATTCAGACCTGACAGCCGAAAGATAAGGTTCAACAGGTCGGCTATATAGGTTTTGGAAGCTGTGTAGTTCAAACGGGGCAGCTAAAAATCGTAGGACATTTGTAATGAACTAATTTCAAAACGTTTTTTTTTAAAGATTTTTAATTAAAACCCAATCATTGTACAGACAACCCCTTTTTTGAAAGCAGGTCTTGAGAAAGCTGAAACCCCCCTCCCCCCAAAAAAAATTACTGTATAAAAGTTAGTTTTTTAGTATGAGATATCAGCAGCAGCAGCTTCCCTACACAGTACAGTACAGTGAGAGCAGTGTGAACTGCCAGCGTTGGGCCCGGACTTATATAGTGCGGTGACGTCACAGAATCCTGCCGGTTCTGATTGGCTCCATCTCTGCACATGCATTTGGATACCCTTTCCCTCCCAGCTTCTTTTCCCTAGTAACGCCATGTGTCGCAGCCATTTTATCAAATTAAAAACAGCTTTTCCCAAATCACCCCCGACTTCGACTTGTTCAAATCGAAAGTTTTCCTGAAATTCTAAACTAATTCCACTTTGTTACAATCGATTTGTCCATCTCTAATCAAGAGCATTGAAAATGAACCATGATTGGGTCTTTCAGCATGACAATGATCCCAAGCACACTGCCAGGGCATCGAAGGAGTGACTTCATAAGAAGCATTTCAAGGTTCTGGAGTGACCTATAGATCCAGATCTCAACCCCTAGAAAACCTTTGGAGGGAGTGAAAGTCCTGTTCCCAGTGCAGCCCCCAAAAAAACCATGCCTAGAGGGGATCTACAGGAAGAAAAGGTCAACATACTGAACAGGGGGGTGCAACCCCCCTGAAGACTTCAACAAAGTTTGACCCCTGTCATTGCCCGCAAAGGATTATAACAAAAATTTGAGACAACTTTTGTTATTGACCAAATATTTTTTTTTCCACCATAATTTGCAAAAAAATTCTTTCCAAATCACACAATGTGATTTTCGGGATTTATTTTCTCATTTTTTCTCTCTTGGTTGAGGTCTACCTATGATGTAAATTACAAGCCTCTCTCATCTTTTTAAGTGGTAGAACAATTGGTGGCTAAATACTTTTTTTCCCCACTATACCTGTGACAACCTACCAGGACCTTATTGAGTCACTTCCAGACGATATTGCTGCTTTCCATGCTGAACAGCACGATAACGCTGAGTAATAATGTGAGTTGATTATGTATATTTGTATTGTAGTTTACATTTAAAAACAGACAAATTGAAATATATTGAAGCATGGGTCTGCAGTCTGCTTTTTGCAGTAAGTCAAATGTCAATATATATTTTAGACAACATAGTTTATGTATTTTATAATGATAAATTTTACAATTGTCTTAAATACTTTGAATATCATTTCCTCGTATTTTATCTGATTTGTGCTTATGTCTTTAAAATATTAACCTTCATTGTTTCAATTGAGAGACTTAAAGTCTGTGCTAATCATTATATGATAACACAGGTTCATTCAGGGCTTATTACAAGAGATAACATTATAACTAGGGATGAGCGATTAAATTCTAACGAGGTGGAATTCGTTTTGAATTTCAGGAAAAATTTGATTCTAATCGAAGCCGAATTTCCTGGCGATTCATGGTAATGGATTGTATTTTTTTATAAAATGTGTTTTCAGCCCGATAGCAGGTGCAGCCTCGTCCATACATCTTTTAATCTCCCGCACGTCATTATCAGGTGCATTACAGAGTGTCTGTACTAGAACCATAGCTTCGCTATGGCATTTCTAGGCATATTATTGCTGGGGTTCCTCCCTCCAAAGTCACAAAAACCGTAGATGAGGATAAAAAAGTTGGGGCCCTGGCGCTCATTTTCAATAATCCCTCGTGGGGAAAGATAGGGCGCTTACAAAGGTTTTTTCCAAAAAAAACTTTGTCAATAAAAGAGCAAAAACCTTTTACCCCTATTTTGGCAAAAAAATACTCAACGCGTTTCTCATCTGCACCGGTGCTATATCAGGAGACTTGTTTTAAGAAATACCGGGAAAATGTACATTTAAAATTGAAGCTAAGCTCTTTTTGGTCAATTTGTTCCTCCAATTGCTACTTGAGTGACATGGAGCCATTATTCTCTATGAGAGTCTGTACAACCAATCAGAAACAAGGCATCATAATTCAAAAAACACAGCTCAGGCTAAAGCTATACGGTGATTGGACAGAAATACAGAGGCTGGACCTTTCCATCCAAACAGAGAATGAGATACTAAGGACTCATAATATGCAATGGGATCATAAAACAAGGGAGAAGAATTGCCCTTAGGTTGTCCGTAAACATAGGACTAATATACATAGAACTCTAAGGGAGCATGTTGCTCGTTTCCCTTTTAGAGGAAACAGCCGAACCCCCCCTCCACTTGAGCCACAGAAAGAGCTCCCCTCTCTATACAATATAATGGAGATAGTTGCTCGGATCCTGATTGGCTCCCGCAGATGCCATAAGTTAACATGTAGCTTTGGCGCTCCCTTCACGATTGGTGGATACGAATATCCCTCACTTTCTATACACCAATCAGACACAAGACTCTATTTCCATAGAACAAAAAGGAATGAGTAGCTCAAATCCTGATTGGTGGAATGCACCCCATAGTATATTACGAGTAGTTTGTGCTCTCATTGGCTGGAATAAGACAGCCTCCATATTTCTGCCTAATCACCAAACAGCTTTATTCTAAGTTCTGTTATTTGACATATACTGCCTTATTTCTGATTTGTTATATAGATTCTCATAGAGAATAATTGCTCCATGTCGCTTGAATAACGATTGGAGGAACAAACTGACCAATAAGAGCTTAGCCTCAATTTTAAATGTGCGTTCTGTCCTATTTTTTCTTCTAACACGTCTCTGGAATTTATAGTGGGATCTTGGGCCTCTACTCATTTTTTTCTCACTGGTGCTGACATTACCCTGTCAAGCTGCGTTCCCAGTTATTTTGTCAGTTTTGACCCCGTAACTGCCCAGATAAGAGAAGTGTGAAGCGATTCTAAGAGCGGCACCTGTCAATTGCATTTCATACTAAATCGCAGCATTGTTTCAATACCAAACAATGCTCCCTATGCATATTTCTGCATGGCACAATGTTCTACAACACCATACAGGCTCTCTGCCATCAGGAAATAGCTTTTTTTTAACACGATTCGCTGCAAATTAATTCAGAACAAAACAAATTTTGGGGAAAAATTCAGCAAAACAGCCAAATCGAATTTTTTTTGGTCAAAGTGAAGGTCAATGGCCGCCGGCTGTCAGTCCTATAGACATACGAGCTGGCCAGCACATATTTCTAAAACACCCTGTGTATTGCGGAGCGTACAGTACGTGCCACAATAATGTGGGAGAACATACACTAACAATAACTAATTTTCCAATGACACATTCCCTTCAAATAGAGAAGAAGCACTTTTCATTTCATTACAATTTCTGTATCATTTTTGTTTTAGCTGCTTCCTCAGTGATCCATAGTATACAGCTCATCTCCAGGGGTATGACCCGTGGCGAGAGCTCCTCAGTCCTGGCCGCACATGCCCAGACATCAACTCTCCTCTCAAGCAGCTACTCACAGTCTCTTCTTTGCTCAGTAATCACAGACTCACTTCTGAGTGAGTGTTCATTCCCAAGTGCTGTCATTCTACTCCCCTCCTCTGTACTCCTTGGTAATTAGTCAAACAGTGCAAATACATAAAAAGAAAAAAAAAGAAACCGTAATCAGGTATGTGCATTGAGAAAAAAATCCATGTTTGGTTACGGCAGGGCTTTGAACCTAGGACCCCTATGCTGAAAGGCAGAAGTGCAACTCTCATTTTTATAATTATAGTTTTATAACCCATTTTATTTAATTTTAATAGAACAGAAACTCCCCGTTATTTATATTTTGGCCTAAGCGCTACTAGCTCCCTTTTGTCCTTTTATATCCATTTTACTGGATTATATCTATGACAATTTAGAGGATGGTACTGACCTCAGTCCAATGCAGTATCTCCAGCATTTTGAGTGTCTTTAAGCCAGATCATAAAATGGAGTAGGAGGTGTAGGAAGCTCATCTGTTGTCTCTAGTCCTGCACATCCTTTTCCATGCATAGTACAGACAGACTTACCTGCTGTCTGGCAAAGTAAACTAGCTGTACATGGCATACCACAATCTTGAACTCCCCTTCTTAAACTTTTCACTTTAAATGCAATTTCTCTAGGTGGCCCAACTTTGATACCACATCAGTGGGTCTCTGTGACCTACAGCTGAGCTAGTGTCCTAGTGAAGGGGCCTGTGGATCCTTTGGTTTGGAGTTTCAGTTAAAACTATGACAGTTATACCTATGTCACTGTTCTTACACTTCAATATAGAGTTAGATTAACTTATTTAATAGATGATATTTGAACACTGAGAATGTAACAAAATACCTTACAGCATATGTGTACAGACTCAGTTTAACAATTAGGAGAAATACTTGTGATATGCTATAAAGCAATCTGACAAGAATAGGCAAATCTGTAGGCAGTGAACCATGAAACAAAATATTATGCTAATTTATCATCCTGTACTTTTTATTAGTTACAGTAAATGTCTTGGGAGAACTGGTACAGTATATGTCTGCATAGTTAGATTTCAATTTCCTTATTTGATACATTACAGTTGAGTAAAAAAAAAGGTACATACAGTTATTACTGCCAACTAACTTGTCATAGAGACATAGCAGAAGTTGCTGTTTGTGGGGTCTCCACAATCCTTCAGCAGTTAAATAGTTCTTTTTGTTTATCTTGCCTCACAAAAAGTGGAATAAAAAGAAATTAAAAAGTTATATATATGTTATAAAATGGTTCATATAAAAATGAGCTCTCATTTGTTTATATTGATGGAAAAATAAAATTCTTATGGGTTTTGGAATGGGACAATATGAAAAAGTGTATTTTTTACTCACAATGTTATCAAGTCATTTATAATTTATGATGAAAAGTGTAAAATAACCGCCACCCAAACAAAGTCAGTTTTTTTTTTCCATTTCTTCATGCAAATAAGTTCATAGAATTTCTACAATACATTATATGTACCCCAAAATGTTGCTTTTAAGATTGCAATCGACTTTCAAAAGAAGCATGCTCTTATATGAAAAACATAGAAGTCTTGGAATGCAAACATTTACAATACATTAAGGCTCAGAAAGTATCCAGGGCGAAGGGGTTAAACAATGTAATCCATCCCACAATTAAACTAGTCCTCATACTGCTACATATCAAAATTTTATGTGTTTTAGAATGCAGAGACAAACCAAAAAAAAAAAGAAGGATAATGTAAAAATCTATATATTCTTAAAGGGGTATTTTTAAATAAAGATTATTAACACATTGCTATTCTAATGTGTCTTCCTTTCAGACCTTGAACAGTTCTTGTCTCCTTCTTGTTTACTGGAGTTTACCTGGGTAACTGATCACTAGTGTTGATCGAACTGTTCTAAAAAAGTTCAGCTCTAGCAAAACTTCTTGAGTTTTTAGAACTCGAACCAAACATTTTACTGTTCGTTCGAGTATAGTTCTCATTCTAGTTTGACACGCCATTTTCAATTTTGTTTTCAGTGACTTTCTGCACTTTTGTCTGCCATCCAATGACCTTTCTGTACTTTTGGCGGCCATCCAATCAGTGCAGAGCACAGAGAAGTGTCAGAAACCTCATCGCTGAGGTGTATGGCTCTCATTGGCTGCTAAAATCACATGACCATGTTATATATATTTCACTGTATTGCCTTGTGAACACCATTTACAGCTCACTCTCTGTACTGTACAGACTGCTTTTAGATAGCATTTTCCATTCCATAGACATCAATAGTTAGGGAGTTTGGTATTGATGGCTGAATCTTTCCCACACCCAGAAGCTGTTATTCGGTGACATTTGCAGAATCACATAATGCCTAACTCTCATATACATGGATATATATATTATACAGAGTGCTTGGATTTGCTAAATCATACTCAGTGCACAAAATGTCAGTTTTTGCAGTTTTGGGTGTTAAGTAATTGTATAACACACCGTCTCCAAATCTCCTACGTGTGAAATGGGCTTCAGGGCCCACTCAGGATACAGGGCCCCATAGCAGCTGCACCTCCTATAACTACTCCCATGTTTGCAAGCTGTCCTCATCTTTTCAGTTAGCCGTTGAAAGGAATAAGTATTTTAGCCTCTCAATTTTTTTCTGTTACTCTTAGAGCCAAATTTTTTCATAAGTTTTTCACACATATCCAGTTTACTGTTATGGATGATAATTCCAGCTTCTCCTTACCTGTATAGGTATAAAAATTAACCAGAAAATCTTCTCCCATTGATTTTAATGTGGTTCGAGTTCGAGTTCTAGCTAGAAAAGAATCTCGAACCAAACACACTAAGATTCAAGGTTCTAATCGAACTAGAACGTTTTACTGCTCACTCATTGCTACTGATCACCTCTCTCTGCTTTAGCAGCAGTGGGCAGGAATGCAATGCCACTTTCAGCTGTTTCTTGTCAGCAGCCCAAAGCTTATGTTTCTTAGGGTTCTTGCACACGGAGCGTTTTCTTGGTGTGTTTTTGTGCAGAAAGGCACATCAATTAATGTTGTACATTTCTGTACAAAAAACATCAAAAATGCACCAAAAAAAAGCACTCTGTGTGAAAGCACCTTTACTGTCAAAGTTTAACCCTTTCGAGTTCTGTAGCATTTGTCATGCTGTTACAGCCATTCCATCACCAATCACCAATAACAGGCTCAACTAGGAATAGCAGAACTGATATGCCAATCACTGCAAAGATCCACAGTCCAATTAGGAAGTGTGAGCCTGAAGCTGGCTGTGAAGAGCAGGCTCTGTGAAACAGCCTGACGAGAACACTCCTTTAAGGTTCTATCTATGCCACAGTTTAAAGGGGTTAATAAGTGTGCTGCACAGGTGGTAGATGCTGTAATAGCAGAAGAAACAAGAACTGCTGTCTGGGGTGAGTAGGAGTGTGGTGAGCAGAAACATAGAGATGGGGCGCGAATTTCACGAAATTCGGTTTGGTTCACTTCGCGAATTTCTCGGCAAAAAAAATTAATTTGTTTCCGAATTACTTCGGGACGAATCAAGTAAAAAAACAGCTATTTCCAGGGTGTGCACAGAGCCTGCAGGTTTCTGTAGAACTCTGTGCCATTCTTAAATAGGCAGAGTGATCTTGGTTTTGTCTTCACAATATGTTGTGTTTTAGTATGTCACGCAGATGACTGCCGCCGCTCTTAGAATGCTGTCACTTTAAAAATTCCTTGGGCACTTAAGAGGGCAAAATGACCAAAAAAACTGAAGGGGATTGTAGCCTGATAAATGTCATGGAGCGTCGGCTGGAAAAATGACAAGATGAGGGCTCATGTTGGCAAACTCAGTGACAGAGGTGGCGGAGGTGACGTCCCGCCGCCCACAGGCAGCTATGAGGTCAGACAGTGGCACAATGATAATTCTTTGGAGGTGCAAAAAAACAGGAGTTGGCAACCCAGAGTGAACAAAGGACACAGTGTGTAGTTTACGGCAGCAGCTCACAGCAGCAGCATTGAGGTCAGACAGTGCACTCATGACATTCTGGTGGTGGCAAAAACAGGAGTAGGTAAAAACCAGGAGTAGCCACAGAGTGGCCAATGACAAGTTTGTAGATCACAGCGCAGCCAGAGCAGCAGCATGATGTCAGATAGTTGGCACAATGACACAGTGTGTAGGTCACAGGCAGCAGCCACAGCAGCAGCATGAGTGTCAGACAGTGGCCACAATGCAGAGTGCTGTAGAGTCACTGGGCAGCAGCCACAGCAGCCGCATGAGTCAGACAGTGGCACAATGGACATTCTGGATGGGTGGCAAAAAAAATCGGAGTAGGCCACAGAGTGGGACTATGGACACAGTTGTGTAGGTCACTGGCAGAAGCCAATGCAGCAGCATGAGATCAGACAGTGGCACTATGGGGACATTCTGAAGGTGGCAAAAACAGGAGTAGGCAACAGAGTGGGACAATGACACAGTGTGGAGATCACATCTGCAGCTACAGCAGCAGCATGATGAGTCAGACGTGTCACAATGACACAGTGTGTAGGTCACGGGCAGCAGCCACAAGGCAGCAGCTGATGAGGTCCAGACAGTGGCACAATGACACATTCAGTGTGTAGGTACGACAAGCAGCCAAAGCAGCGCATGAGGTCAGACAGTGGATCAATGACATTCTGGAGGTGGCAAAAAAGGAAATAGGCACAGACTGGCACATGACACAGTGTCTAGTCACGGCAGCAGCACAGCAGCAGCATTATGGTCAGGAAAGTGGCACAATCACATTCTGGAGGTGCAAACAACTGAGAGTAGGCCACAGAGTGGCAATGACAGAGAGTGGAGGACGTGAACGGCGGCAGGAGCAACAGCATGAAGTCAGAGAGTGGCCCACAATGACACAGTGTGGAGGTAATGGCAGCAGCCACAGCAGCATGAGTGTCAGACAGTGGACAATGACAGAGTGTGGATGTGCGGTGGCAATACCAGTACTGGTAAAGATGGTTGGTGCAGCAGATGTGCGAACTGTCAGCAAATGTGTTGTTGGCATCAGGGGAGGTGGCGGCATCAAGAATAGGGGCCTGGGCAGGTAGTTTTGAAACCCATACTCATTTCCACAGTTTGGGTTGAAGCGTCATGGCTGAATGTAGTCTGACGCCTAGGCATTCGTGTGTGGAAATCCTGGCCGATCCACGCCTGATTCATCTTGACAAAGGTCAGTCGTTTCCCATTTTCCGTGGGACAAGAGGGTTCACCTTGGGGTAATGGATGGACCCGCCGCACTGAACACCCGCTCTGATGCCACACTCTTACTGGCGGCAGGACAGCTTCTCCACTGCAAACTCGGCAAGTTGCCGGCCAACATCGTTTGGTCTGCACAGTAGTCCAAGCCGATCTTTTAAACTGGGGGTGGCCCAGAGTGCTTTCCAAGTAGGCCACCCCTGTGAGGTTCAGGGTCTGCTATGGTCCTGCTGATGCTGCTGCTGGCGACTGCCCTCCTCACTAAGGCGGGAGTTGAAGGAAGCTGCTCATCAGTGCTCCAGACTTAGGTTGCTGTGATGGAGCTTGGTACTGCTCCGAACCCCCACATTCCCCCGGCCAGCCGCGGGCAGTAGTACGTGAGCGCTGAAAGAACCCCCCGGTCAGACCTGTCAGAGGAGGGACGTGCCGCCATAGGAGCGGCCCAACTGACTACGGAGGATTTCCCTATAGTATTTGACGTTTGTCCTCCTTTCAATAGCTGGGAAAAAGGCTCCCATTTTAGACCGGTTGCAAGGGGTCCAATAGGGTGGAGAGCCAGAAGTCATCCCTTTGCCGGTTGATGTCTATTCGGCTGTCACTAGCCAGGTAAAATCAGGCATGCTGCGGGCCATCTGCACATGTGACTCCAGAGTGGCTCCCCTGCCTCCATCTCCATGTATACTGCACGGTGCTGCGGGTCTATTTGCCTCATCTTCACCTCAATCTCCATCTACCTCTTCCAGCTGCTCAAGCTTCTCCTCTCTTGTCCAACTGGGTTGAAAATCCACTCATTTCACCAGGACAATGCTTCTGCTCCAATGTCATCCTATTCCTCCTCCTCCATTTTCAGTCCGCCCACCGGACTCATGTGGCCACGAGATGTAGTCTCGCCACTTCTTCACTCCCTGCCCCAGACAGATTTTTCCAGCATCTTGTTCCAGGACATTGAAGCAGTGGGAAATGACGTTTTTTCATCCCATAGTTCCATGGCGAATGACTAAATAACGTTGGCCTCCTCGATGGGCCCTCAACAAACGGCAGGGTCACGCATGAACTGCCACTGGCTGAACATCCAAAGTTACACAGGGGAGTACTCCTGTCCGCCTGGATCATCAAAAAATCGTTAATGGGCCTTTCTCTGTTCATCAGTCGGTCCAACATGTGCAGGTGGAATTTCCAACGGGGGTGGAAACATCGCATATCAGAGTGTGTTGGGGGGAGGCCGATTCTGCGCTGCATCTCGAGGAGGTGTTACTGGCTTTGTAGGAATGTGATGAAGTGCTGCACGTTCCTGGCCATTTTCAGGAATGTTTGAAAGATCGTGTGGAAGACTTCATGGAACCTTTTCACAACCAGATTGAACAGGTGCGCTATGCAGGCGCACAGGGACCATCCATCCTCGGTGCAGCGGCGGACTCCATGTTACTTCCATTGTTCGTAAACATGGTTACGATTTGCAGTTGGCCACGGAGAAAGAAAGCCACACATCGATTTCTTGTTGCATGACGCGGAGCAAGTTCCGCCCATGCGTGACTTTCGTTCGCCGACGCAAGCCAGGTGTAGAACTGCGTGGACACGCTGTGCCCTACAGATGTGTATGATGGAGCAGAGTACTTGTGGAGGCTGACGATCGGTGGTGATGGTGGAAGGAGGAGGAGGCGGACATAGGCGCAGGAGCCGCAGTTTGACAACGTGAAGGTGAATAGCGGCAGTCTTCCTGTCCAAGTTGTTGGTGATGCTGGGCCGGGAAAGCACATTACCCAGGGGTGGCCGTAAGGACATGTTACTGGCCCTGGACCGTAGTTACAGCTCCAGGCGTCCGCGCTGCCGTGCACATTGGAAACCAACGATAAGCTCACGGACTGGACCACCTTCTGGTCTACATATTTATGAAGTGCTGGTACTGCCCTTTGGAAAAGAAATTACGGCTTGATCCTCTCACGTCTTTCGGCTGCACAAGCCATTTGTTCTCTGAACGTTCCCACATATGGAAAGGGAGGGACTGCAGCGAACCAATTAACTGGACAGGGAGTACGGGTCAGCTGCTGTACCTTAGGATGGTTTGGTCGCATATTGTTGTCTCTTTGCAATCGCCTTGCCATGAACAACGTACTGCGGCGCCTTGAGTTAGCGAGGAGCAGGAAGCATCTGGGGACCGGGAGATGATGTCAAAGAGATAACAGCCCCCTTCTGCAGAGCTGGTGGATGCCTTGACTGGCTCGCAATGGCTGGCATGCCCAATGGGGCTGATGAGTGCTGTTGCTGCGGCGCGGCAGGATGGACCACCACATCTGAGCACGTTTCTCCCAGGCCACACTGATGTGTTGACACTGGGCCGTGGTTTCCACGTTAGCTCCCTGGCCACGCTTCCTTTTGCCTTACATGATTCTAACATTACCTACTCGGCTCTCGGTGTCTTAGTCAAAAGAAATGCCACACTGTCGTGTATCGGATTTACCGAAAAACGCTCCGCACTGAGGATTACTGCCGCTCCGCTGCCTCGTGAGCCCCTGTGCCGCTACTTTTTTGGACCTGCGAAGCGGGTTTTTTACACCGTGGCTGCTTGGATCCCGAACTCAAACTGCTGCTATCCTGCTGACTCACGGCAACACGACCCCTTGATGGCTGCGCCGTGCCTGATGCGCAAAGCTGACGCCCTCTCTCTGACGTGATGAAGCACTGCCTCACCCGGCTCCCAAGTGCGGTCGGCTATCATCATCTATTTTGTGTTTTCATCGTCACTGCTGTCCTTATTCACCAGGTCTTGATCATGCAGAGGCTGACCCTCAACAACTGACCTTCCCATGCCACTAATCAACATCTAGTACTTTCGCCTACTGCAAGAAGCGGGGATATTGGCCACATTCTGTCGCTGGCACAAGTAGCTGCTGACTGCCCTCATCAAATTGTTTATCCTCGATTATAGTGGCGCAGAGCCAAGACCACATAGTAGATGTCTGGCTGAGGGAACCGGATGGGACAGAGGGGGGGTTTAGAAGGTCCCAGGTGAGGGCGCTGATCGCTCCCGGGCCACATGCAAACTAACGGTTGTGTTGACGTTCCACAGACATCTTGACTGGGGTTGTCAGATGTCATCTGGGAGGAGTGGATGACCTAGTCAATCCAATCAAGACCATTGGGTTGCTGAAACAACACACGGCTGATACGTTGACTGCAGCAGTAGTGGCCTCACCGAGTGACCTGCTGAGACGTCCCCTTGCTGTGCTGCGACCTGGGTGGAATGTTTGCGCCTCCAGTTGCAGAGCCGGCCACCTCTTGTCTGACATTACTGTTTGTTCTTAAATGTAAAGGACAACTGTTTGATGAAGGTGATATCTGTTTATGATAATACACACCCTGTATTTGACTCCAAATGAACCCAGTAACAAGCTTGGTAACCCTTGGATATAAATTGCGGCCGCAAAAATACAATTTTCCTGTAGCATAATTCACAAACAAAGGTTAATTACAATTTTTTATCTTGTTGTGTAGCGTAGAGGAAAACAACGTATTGTAACACGCTACAAAGCTAGTAGTTCATGTGCTCAATTCTGTTGAAC
Organism: Phyllomedusa bahiana; assembly: GCA_025379985.1. NCBI lineage: Eukaryota > Metazoa > Chordata > Amphibia > Anura > Hylidae > Phyllomedusa > Phyllomedusa bahiana. The sequence goes on from JAODAL010052953.1 coordinate 21,451, forward strand.
AAATTTACGTTCAGGGGTATTAAGCATTGTATCTGACTGCTGTTTGTGGACTCCAAGAAACCGTCCTTTTTTCCCGACAAAAAACACAATTTTACATGTAGCATAATTCACAAGCGAAGGTGAATTACAATTTTTTTCTTCTTGTTGTAGGAGCGGAGAAAACACGCAATTTAGTAACACGCTGCAAAGCTTGTAGTTTCCTGCTGCTCAATCTTTGCGCAATTTTATATCTAGGGGTTAATTAAGCGTTGTTCTGCTGCTGTTGTGACTCCAAGAAAACGTCTTTGTTCACCCGCCAAAAATACATTTCCTGTAGCTAATTCACAATGCGAAGGTTAATTACTAATTTTTTCTCTTGTTGTGGTAGCGTAGAAAAACACGCAATTGTAAACCACGCTGCAAAGCTAGTAGTTTCCCTTACTGCTCAATTCTTTGCGGCAATTTAAATCCAGGGGTTAATTAAGCTTTCTTATGCTGCTGTTGTGACTCCAAGAAACCGTTCTTTTTCCACGCCAAAAAATAACCAATTTTTCCTGTAGCATAATTTCACAGCGAAGGTTAATTAAATTTTTTATCTTGTTGTCTAGCGTAGAAAAACACGCAATTGTTACACACAACAAAGCTGTGTTTCCGGGATGCTCAATTCTTTTGCGCAATTTACATCACCACGGGTTATTAAAGCGTTGTTATCTGCTGCTGTTGTGACTCCAAGAAACCTGTCTTTTTCTACCGCCAAAAAATACAATTTTCCTGTAGCATTAATTCACAAGCGAAGGTTAATTACAATTTTTTTCTCTAGTTGTTGTAGATAGAAAACACGCAATTGTAACACGCTACAAACTTGTAGTTTCCGGACCCTGCTCAAATTTCATTTGCGCCAATTTAACATCCAGGGGTTAATTAGCGTTGTTCTGCTGCTGTATGTGACTCCAAGAAACCGTTCGTTTTCACGCCAAAAAAATACATTTTCATGTTAGGCATAATTCTCAAGCCGAAGGTTAATTACAATTTTTTCTCTTGTTGTGTAGCGTAGGAAACACGCAATTGTTACACACAACAAAGCTAGTAGTTTCGGCTGCTCAATTCTTTTGCGCAATTTACATCCAGGGGTTATAATAGCGTTGTTCTGCTGCTGTTGTGACTCCAAGAATACCGTCTTTTCACGCAAAAATAAATTTTTCCTGTGCATAATTTCACAAGCGAAGGTTAATTACACATTTTTTTTCTCTTGTTGTGTAGCGTATAGAAAATCACGCAATTGTTACACACAAAATCAAAGCTAGTAGTTTCCAGGCTGCTCAAATTCTTTTGCGCAGTTTAAATCCAGGGGTTATAAAGCGTTGTTTCTCATGCTGTTGTGACTCCAAGAAACCGTCTTTTTCACCGCCAAATACAATTTTACTTGTAGCATATTCACAAAGCGAGGTTAATTACAATTTTTTTCTCTTGTTTGTGTAGCGTAGAAAACACGCATTTGTAACACGCTACAAAGCTAGTAGTTCCGGGACTGCTCAATTCTTTTGCGCCCCAAATTTACATCTAGGGGTTAAATTAAGCGATTGTTTGCTGCTGTTGTGGACCTCCAAGAAAACCGCTCTTTTTTCACCGCCAAAAAATACAATTTTCCTGTAGCATAATTCACAAGCGGAGTTAATTACAATTTTTTATCTTGTTGTGTTAGCGTAGAAAAATAAGCAATTGTTACACAAACAAGAGCTAGTAGTTTCCGGTGGACTCAATTCTTATTGCGCAATTTACATCCAGGGGTTATTAAGGTTGTTCTGCTGCTGTTGTGACTCCAAGAAACCGTCTTTTTCACCCGCCAAAAAATACTCAATTTTCCTGTAGTATAAATCCAAAAGAATGTGATTTTACAATTTTTCTCTTGTTGTGTAGCGTAAGAAACACGCAATTGTAACAAGCTTCATAAGCTAGTATTTTCTATATGGGCTGCTCAATCTTTTGCAGCAATTTACATCCAGGGGTTAATTAAGCGTTGTTCTGCTGTGGTTGTGACTCCAAGAAACGTTTTTTTCACCGCCAAAAAAATACAATTTTCCTGTAGCATAATCACAAACGAAAGGTTGATTACAATTTTTTCTCTTGTTGTGTTAGCGTAGAAAAACACGCAATTGTATCACGCTACAAAAGCTTGTTAGTCTCTGGCTGCTCAATTTTTTTTGCGCAATTTAAATCACAGGGGTTAATTAAGCGTTGTTCTGCTGTTTGTACTCAGTAAAGAAACTTTGTTTTTACCGCCACAAAAAGAAATTCATGCAGCATTTTTCATATCCGAAGGTTATTAAGCCTGTTTGTGACTTGATATATTTACAGTTACACATATACACAGAGTTTTTAAAATGGCACATTCATGTCAATTTTTCTGCCCATTTGTGGAGCGCAATTTATATCCAAGGGTTACCCATAGCTTTCTTTGAGTGGGGGTTCATTTGGCTGTCAAATAACAGGGTGTGTATTTATCTATACAGATGATCTTCATCAACAGTGTTGTCTGTTCATTTTAGAAACAACTGTATTTCAGACTAGAGGGTGGCTCAGGGTCTCTTCACCCCTGAGTGTGGGCAGAGGCACAAACATTCGCTGTTGGAGGTCGCAGCACAAGAAGGGGACGTCGCAGCAGGTGTCAATCGGTGAGGCCACAAACTGCCAGCTGTTCATCTAGCGGACCGTGTACATGGACTAGCAAACCCAATTGGTTCTTGATGGGTTGACTAGGTCATCCACTTCCTCCCTGATATGACATTCTGACAACCCCAGCCAAGAGTCGGTGGGAACGTCAGACACAACCCTTAGTGGGCCATGGCCGCGGAGAAATAGTCAGCGGCCCCACTGTCATCAACCGCTTCTGTCCCATCCGGTTCCTCAGCCAGAGTTCTACCTCTGTGTGTATGGTCAGCGACCACTATATAGCGAGGAATGAACAATCTTGAGGGAGGGCAAGTCAGCGCTTAATTGGCAGCGAAGAAAGAGAAATGGGGACCAATATCCCTGCTTCTTGCAGTAGGCGGGAAAAGTATAGAATGTTGAGAGTGGCATGGGAAGGTATGTTGTGAGGGGTCAACCTCTGCATACTCAAAGACCGGTGTTTGAGGACACGCAGAGTGACGATGAAACACAAATAGATGATGATGTAGCCGACCGCACTTGGGAGCGTGGGAAGCAAGGGCTTCATCAATCGTCAGGAGAGAGGACCGTCAGCTTACGCGTCAGGCAGCGGCCGCAGCCAGCAAGGTGAGTCGTGTGGCAGGGTGAGTCAGAAGGATAGAGCTGAGTGAGGTCGGGATCCAAACAGCCAGGGTTAAAAAACCCGCTTCGCAGGTTCCATCAAAGGAGCGGCACAGGGGTCAGCGAAGGCAGCGGCGGCAGTAGCACCTCAGTGCGGAGCGTTGGCGGTAAAATCCATACTCGTGCGGTGTGGCAGTTCTTTGTAAACACCGGAGGAGCCGAATATGGGTATATTTAGAATTGTAAGCAGAAACCGTGAAGCATGGCCAGGGAGACTAACATTGGCCACCATGGCCCTGCGTCAAAATTTGCAGCGTCACCCTCCTGTGACCTGGGAGAAACGTGGCTCAGTTGGTGCGTCCATTCTGCCGCCGCAGCAACAGCGCTGCAAGCAGCGCCAGTGGCCGCATGCCATTGCAGCCCCACGTAAGTCTCCACAACCTCTGCAGAAGGGAGCTGTTTTCTTTGACAACATATCAGGTCAGATGCTCCTGCTCCCCGCAATATCTGGCGACAGCAGTCGTTTCAGCGAGCGCGTTTGCAAAGAGACAACAGTATGCGTCCAAACCATCCTAAGCGTGCAGCAGTTTGACCGTGGTGCTCCTGTCCAAGTTGTGTGGATTCTGCCAGTTCCCTCCCTTTCCAAAATGGTGGACTCTGCACCATTCAGAGAATAAATGGCCTTGTGCCGAGACCGAGATGGATGAGTTCCAAGCCGTAATTTCTTTTCCAAAAACGGCAGTACCAGCACTTTATAAATATGTGTACTGAAGTGGGCCAGACCATAAGATTATCGGTTTGTTCAAGGTGCACGGAGCGCTGACGTATGGAGCTGTAAACTACAGTCAGGGCCAGTACATGTCCGTTACGGCCCACTGTGTGAATGTGATTCCGACCAGGCACTCCAACATACTTGGACAGGGAGACGCCGCTT
>JAODAL010052954.1:0-25630 GCA_025379985.1 Phyllomedusa bahiana
CCCCCCTTTTATGCTCTAAAGCTGTTTGGGTTTCCCGGCAAAATTACGGGAAACGCCAAAGGAAGGTGCAATAGTAAACGTGAAAAATGATTATTTTTAAGATTAGCGATAGCAATTAAAATTTACTATCGTCTTTGGGTCGATATTTCGATATCGTCAATTATAAAGACGATTTTGTTTAGTCGATAAAAAGATTATTGCCGTTAGCATTAAATTTATGGGAGAAAAAAAACCCTTTCATTCTTACCCCCAAACAGGGCGGGAAAAAAAGAACCGGGAATTAACTTTCACAACAAAAAATGGTACGTGCTACATTTTGGGGGAAACCACTTAGGTTATAAAACCCAACAGAAAAAACTCACAGACCATTCCTATCCCCTTGTCTTGTACCACGAATGACCCTTAAACCTGCATGACCCAAAAATTTAAAAAAAAGTGCCAAAAGGGAAGTATGATTTAAACCCATCTTTTTTACTTGAACGGGCCCTTTTGAATATCCCTGTCCGGGAAACGAAAGCATTCCCCCTTAAACCTGCATGACCGCAAGTTTTAAAAAAACTCCCGGGAAAAAAGGGAGTTTTTTCACCCAAAAATTTTTTTTTTCACTGGAGATAGCCCTATACCTTTTCTTTTACCACAGTATAAACCATTAAACCTTTTGACCCACAGTTTAAAAAAGTGCAAAAAAAAAGGAGTTTTTTCAACCACCATTTTATTTTGAACGGCCCATTGACTTTTCCTGTCCGGGGTTAAACCTTTACCCCTGTTCAAGTTTTCCCTGTACCCCCCTTGTACAATTCAGGGGAAAATATTTGAAATAAAACTTTTTTAAATCCCTGGCATTTTTTTAGTATTTTAAATTTTCTAAAAAACACATTTTTAAAATAGGATGGAACCCCACTACGCCCTTTGTCTCTTTTTTTTTAATTTAATTTAAAAATTTAAATGGGATGTCTCACTACGGGAAATTTTGTACTTTGTTAAAGATCTTGAAAAATAAGTCATTTTGCAAATTGTCCTTAAACAGTGTCCTCCTATTCCTTTTTTCGGGACGCACCATCCCCCTTGAGCCACTCTTGAAATTTTTGAAGAACAAATGTCTGTTGAAAACAATTTTTTTTATAATGGGAAACCTGTAGTACGGGTGCTTTTTAAAAGCGGAAAAAACCAAAAAAAAAAAAATAATAAAAAAAAAAGATGTCTCAGCCACTGGTTAAAAATTGGGAGGGAGAAATGCCACTTAAAAGCCCTTTTTGTTCCAAAGGACCATGATTTTTCTGTATTCACAGCAAAAACCCCCCAAAAAAACCATTGACAAGCGAAAAATTCTAAAGATAAAGTGAGAAAAAGGAATATGGTTTTGTCATAAAACCCTTTGGTGTCTTTTATAGTCTCCAAAACCGCAAAAACCACAAAATGATTTTTTTGGGAAGGGAAAATTTAAAAAATTGCAGAGAAAAATTTGTTTCTTTTTTAAAAAACATTTTTTCAAGGGGGCCCATTTCTTTTTTGAAGAGGAAGGGTAAAGTAGACCGGAACTAATCTTTTGACCTCGGAAATTTGGGGGGACAAAAACATAAACAGAATCCTTCCCCGGATTCATCTTGATAAAGTAAAAACGCCCAAAATTTTATCTGTGGAAAGCCTGATGCTTTTGGTCTGTAATGATTTTCCTCCCCTGTGCTAAAAGGTCCGCTCAGATAGGGCGCGGTGCTGGGGGGGAAAACCCACCTCTAGGGCGTGGCGGGGGCGGTTTGGGCCATTAAACCTTTTTTGGATACCAGAAGTAATTGGGCCCGGGAAAAAAAAACCCCAAAAAAACATCGGTGTTAGGGGCGATAGTCGGGGCCACCATGATCTTAAGTTTGATCTCGGGTTGTTTGAAGGGGTGCCCTGCATTACATGCGTTGGTGAGGTGGTAAAAAGGGTTTCCCCGAGGTCACCCCTTAGGCTTCTGCCACATTTCCTGTTGCTGGGTTGCTGCCCCCACGGGTACTTGGGACTCACTGCAGTCAAGTCGCTGACGTTGTTCCACCGTGACATTTGAAGAACGTGAAGGAGACGCAAACAGATGTTCCAGTTGATCAATCAGCAAGGTCTCCCTTTTTCCCGCATTTTACTCTCTATTTTTGGGTTTGGTTTTAAGGAAAGTGCGAGGGTTTTTTTTTAAACGGGGACCCGGAGGGGGGGACCCAGTAACGGGTTTTTCATTTTGAGAGCCCCTTAAAGCGAGGATCCCTGTTGGGGGGAAATGGAAAACTCCAAGCACCCCATGTGAGAGTGGGCCCTTGGGGGTTTTTTTTTTCCCAAAACCTTTGAAATCAAAAGGGGGAAGAAATGATCTTCCCCATCTTCCTCCTCCGCCTCAAATTCACACCAAACCCCTTTTCCCAAAGGAGGGAAAGTCGGTAAGGCTGTGTCCAGGAAAACCTCCTCCTCCTCCGCTTCCTCGGCAAAAAAAAAAAAAAAAAAAAAAAAAGCTTCAACACAGCCCTGACTTGCCTCAGATTTTATTCACCCTGAGAGCTTTAGGCCCCGCCTTGCATAGCCCCCGGACCCAAACCCCTGCCTAATGAAGGGCCGTAAAATTGTGAAAATGTCGGGGCCTGTGGATTTTAGGAGAGAAAGGGCCCCCGTGTCCCCTATCTGTGTCCGCTCCCCCTCCCTCGCTGGTGGGGGCCTGATGTTTTTAGAGTGTCCAAAGATCGTTCCCGAAAATAAGAAACACCACAATGCTCATGCTGAAAAAGGGCATTGTCCCACTGGAACCCTTTTGGTGGCTTCTTCAAACCCCGTAAAGGGTAGTGCAAGTTTTTTTCACCCTTTCCCCCATTCTCGGGGGCTCAACACCCCCAAGGGGGGGCAAAAGCTCTTGTTTTTTGGGCATGTGGGCACTTTGAAATGCCAAAAATGGCAAATTTCGCTGCTGCCACAAACGTGGGGCATGTGGAGGGGGGAAATTCCCGGTGTTGCCCCTTTAACAATGAGGCGGGGTTACGTGGAGGCCGAGCTTAGCTGTAAAGCAGCCAGGCGGGGGGAAGCAGGGCCAAAAGGCGGAAGTGCGAACTCCGACTTTGAGCCTTCCTCAGCAGGCACTCCAGACCCGGGTAGCGCTTTAGAAATTTCTGGATGACAAGGTTCATGACATGTGCCAGGCAAGGGATGTGCTCCAGCCTACCGATCTTAAGGGTGGCCAGCAGATTTCGACCATTATCGCACACCACCTTGCCTGGCACAAGTTTCTTGTCACCCAGCCAGCGCTCGGTCTCGTTGCGTAGAGCCATCCACAGCTCCTGACCTGTGTGTGGATGGTCTCCAAGACAGATAAATTTCAACACGGCCTGGTTTCTCTGGGCACGTGGTGCCACCAGAGGACCTTGGGGGAAAGAACCCTGTACCATCCCTGCAGTTTTGAAGAGCGTGCGCCGAGCCTGAGAACCACCGTCACCACCAGAGACATCCACCCAGCTCACCAAGTGAGCTGTCACAGAGATATAGCGGCCTTGGCCCTGCTTACTAGTCCATGTGTCGGTCAGATTGACTTTTACAGACACAGATGCAGACAACGTGCTTGAAATTTTAGATGACACATGGCTGGCCCGGGCAGGGACGGCTTTTCTGGCAAAGAAATGCCTGCTCGACATCTGGTATTGGGGGCAATCAAGGGCCATGACTTGGCGGAACCCATCTGTGTCCACCAGACGGAAAGGCAACATTTCCAAGGCCAAAAGCCTGCCAATGCCGACATTCAGGCTTTTGGCTTTGGGATGGTTTGGGTTAAAGTGTTTCTTCTGCTCCCAAACCTGGAAGACAGAAGGCTGGCTGCTAGACTGGCCACTGTACGGTGTGCAGGTCATCCAACTGGTTCAAGGAGAATGGGTAGGATGGGTCTCTGGTGGTGCTGGTGGTACTTGGGCGATGGTGGAGGCTGAAGCGGAGGCTGATCCCTGATCATGACTCTGAGAGACATGGGCAGCTGAGGAACGCTTGGTGGTGGCGGAGGAGGATGAGGCGGAGACAGATGGTGTGACAGTGGTTGGAAGCCCGGTATTGTTGTGCCTTTTTTGGCCAAGTGTTCAATCCATTTCAACTCATGCATTCGCTGCATGTGACTAGAGAAGTTGGTGGTGGTTAAGCACCTAAGATTCTTCCCTCTACTGATGCGTTTATGGCAAAGGCGGCATATGACATCGCTGGGTGAATCAGAGGCCTTCTCAAAAAAGGTCCAGGCTTGAGAGGTCCTGGACCTTTTTGACGGCGATAAGCGAGGAGCGGTGTTTCCGCTGATCGTGGCTGGCGGAATAATCTTAGCGGACATCTGCGACTGCCCTCTCCATTTTTGAGGCAGGACCCGTACTGACACTACCCCATCATTTTCCTCCTCGTCCAGTGATGAAGTGCTTGCAAGCAAATTCTGCTGAAAAGACCACATTGGATCCGCAATGTCATCATCATCAACACAGGTGACTTCGTCGTCCTGACATTCTGCATCCAGGAGCTGCGGGCTACAAGCGCACTGCAAGGCATTGCCGACCGCCCGGCTTCCTTCTCCTCCTCTGATGGCATCAGTTACTGGGCGTCAGAGCTAACAAAATCATCGTCTTTGGCCTCTTGATCTTTTAACATGCCTTCTGACCCCAACCGCATTTTGGTATCAAAGAGGTCTTCAGAAAATGGATTATCCACAGTGGTGGGTACACGAGTTGACATTTGGGCTGCCTTCGCTTCATGTTGGACAGATGCTGATGACGACATTTGTGGCCGTGACTGGGAGGACGAGGAGGTAAGACTGCTGGATGCAGGTTGCATTAACCACTAAAGGACAGATTAGCGACGCTGTGCGTTACTGAGATTCACAGGGCCCTGACCCTGCGATGACTGGCCTGATCGTCCTGCAACCGACAATCCGTTGGCTTGCATGTTGTCGCCTGCACTGGAAGGAGCACCTTCTCTCGTACCTCTACCTCCATGTCCTACACCCCTCTTTGCTCTCTTATCACCTGCATTTCGCTCATGTTCAGAAAGATAAAAATTTAAGAAAGTATGGAAGTGTTTTTGACAGTCTCTTATTAAAAGATTGCAAATCACAGCTATTCTTAAATCCCTCTAATTTCCTACAGCTAACTAGGATAAGAATCTGAAATGTTTCTAGCGAATACCTGTGAAATGTGGTCTGGTGGAAGAACCGTAAGACAAAAACTGTGTTCTTCCTTCAGACCCAGGGATTTACAACTGCCAAGTAGGACTAGGAATTGTTAGTTTTCAACAAACTATCATACAATTGCGCTATCTGCGCCAAACTGAGATTCACCGAGCGCAATAAAACTATTCAGATGTTACACAGATGAGAAATTGCGTTTTTTGCAGCAATGACAAACGAAAACAGTTGCTAGAAAATTTTTCTATCAGAATTCTCGTACAACGTGGCTATTTGAAAAAAAACTAGGGCCACACCACGTGCAATACAGCTATTTAAAAGTTTTATGGATAACAAACGGTGGTTATTGTACCTATGAAATACACCAACAGTAACTACAAAATTTCTGTATTCAAATTTATGTACAAGGTGTGTCTTTGAACAAAACTGGGCCGCACCAAAGTAAAAAAGAACACCTATTTGAAATGTATACGGATAATAACAGGTGGTTTTTGCACCTATGAAATACACCTGCGGTGACTAGAAAAGTTCTATATCATATTGTAAGTACAAAGTGGGTCTTTGAACAAAACTGGGCTGCGTCAAAGTGAAAAACACGTAATTAAATTGTGTAATGATAATATGTGGTTTCTGCACCTATGAAATACAACAGCAATTACTAGCAAATTTCTGTATGGCAATATAAGTACAAGATGGGTCTTTCAACAAAAATGGCCTGCGCCAACGTGAAAAAAACCTAATTTAATTGTGTACGGATAATAAAAGGTGGTTTTTGCACCTATGAAATACACATGCGGTGACTAGAAAGGTGCTGTATCCTATTGTAAATACAAAGTGGGTCTTTGAACAAAACTGGGCTGCACAAAAGTGAAAAAAAAAATTAAATCATGTACGGATAATAAAAGGTGGGTTTTGCACCTATCAAACACACCTGCATTTACTAGAAAAGTTCTGTATCCTAATATAAATACAGGCTGCACAAAATACAAGGTACTATTTCACCAAAAACTGGTAATAAAAAGCCATTTCAATGCATATTCAAACAGTCTGGACTGCACAATATACACTCTCCTTTCAAAAACCTGCCTGCCTGTCTGCCTGTGTTCACCTCCCCTCCCCGCTGTACAGCGCTAGATGCTCCTTTAAAATTCTCAGCCTAACTAACTCGCTGTGTCGCTGAGCTGTATTGAGGAGAAAGCTGACACACGTCCTGCTCTTATGAGACACAGACAAACTGATGCTGAACAGGAAGAGCTGTTCTATGTAAAACGAGGTCATGTGATTTTTCCAGCCAATCATAACCATACACCTCCCAGTCATGACGTCGCACACCCAGCTCACCCTGCTCTATTCTCTAAGCTGATTTGCTGGCCGCCAAAATGACAGGAAGTGCCGAAAATGGTGCGATATTAATAGATTATGCGCAGATTCTCACCTAATTTATCGCGTGATCGGAAAATTCCGATCAACATAAAAACCGTGCCGATTTAAACTTTGTCGATTATAATCGCTCAACACTATTTAAGATTTTCACAGAAACTATTGCTCATCTGAAAATTCCGATAAACGTAAAAATCGTGTAGTGTTGAGCAATTACGTTGGCCATCGACATCATTCGATGGTCGACCATCATCGACAAGATATTCGATGGTCGATGGTAGATTATGATCGATGACCATTAAAGTCTATGGGAGAGCAACAACACCTTCATGCTTACACCCAAACAGGGTTGGAGAAGCTGGAATTAAAATCCACAACAGTCAAATGAATACGTGCTACATCTTAAGCAACACACTCAGGTTAAAAAAGCCACAGAAAAAAAAATCACAGACCATTCCCTATCCCTGTCTTGTACCACAGCATGACCCTTAAACCTGCATCACCCACAAATTAAAAAGTGCCAGAAGGCAGTATGATTTGAACCATCATTTTACTTGAACTGGACATTGACTATCCCTGTCCTGGGCCACAGCATGAGCCCCAAACCTGCATGACCCCCACATTTAAAAAGTGCCGGAAAAAGGAGTCTTTCAATCACCCTTTTAGTTTCAACGGACATAGACTATCGCTGTCCTGGGCCACAGCATGAGCCCCAAACCTGCATGACCCCAGATTAAAAAGTGCCGTAAAAAGGAGTCTTTCAACCACTATTTTAGTTTCACTGGACATATACTGTCCCTGTCCTGGGTAGCGCTTGCCCCTCCGTATGAGTGCGGACCAATTGAGCTTCACTTGGAAATACTGGTGGTTAACGCTCCTGTTCCACCCAGGTGCCCTTTTTCTTGGCATTCTTTTTCTCATTTTACTCAACGTGCTGGAGGAAATTGCCTCTGTACTTTGTTCTCTGTCCGTGCTCCATACTCCATGTCCTCTGAATAACCTACATCTGGTCAAGTTTTCCTGTACCTCCCTTGTACAATTCAGAGGAATTTTTTTAACAGCTATTTTGTACATGCAAGTTTTTTAGTACTTTAATTCTAGAAAACACATTTTTAAAATAGGATGGAATCCCAACATGTCTTTGTTTCTCTTTTTTTAATTGTATTAAATGGGTTGTCTCAAAGATCTTGCAAAAACAAGTAATTTTGCAATATGTGTCCATTAACAGTGTCCTACCTATTCCTGTTTCTGACAGCACCATCACCCTTGAGCCACTCTTGACAATTGTGAAGAACAAATGTCTGTTAGAAACAACATTTTTTTATAATAGGACCTGTAGTATTGCTGCATTTCAAAGCAGCATGACCCAAAAAGTTATAAAAATGACTTCTCTGCCACTGTTAAAATTTGTGAGGGAGAAATGCCACTTAGAAGCCATATTTCTGTTCCAAAGGACCATGATTATTGCTGTATCTCACAGCAACATGACCCGAAAAAATTATAAATATGACTTCTCAGCCACTACTAAAAATTGTGAGGGAGAAATGCCACTTAGAAGCCATATTTCTGTTCCAAAGGACCATAATTATAGCTGTATCTCACAGCAACATGATCTCAAAACCATTGACAATGCGAAAACTTCTAAAGATAAAGTGAGTAAATGGAATACGGTGTTGTCATGAAACCTTGCTGTCTTTTACAGTCTCCTCACAGCAAAACCAGCAAAATGAACTGTTGGGAAAAGAGAATAAAAATTGCAGTAAGAAATTATCATTTTAAAAAAAAGTTTTCAAGTGTACCATTTCTGTTTGAAGAGGAATGTAAAGTAGACCGGCAACTAATCGGTGACCTCAGCAATTGGGGCCACAACATCAAAGATCCATGCCTGATTCATCTTGATGAAAGTCAAACGATCCGTGGAAAGCCGGATGCGTTTGTCTGTAATGACTCCTCCAGCTGTGCTGAAGGTCCGCTCAGATATGACGCTGGCTGCTGGGCAGGACAACACCTCTATGGCGTGGCGAGCGAGCTCGGGCCATTCGTCCATTTTGGATACCCAGAAGTCTATTGGGTCCCGAACACATACAAAAACATCGGTGTTGAGACGCAGATAGTCGTGCACCATGATCTTAAGCTGGTCTCTGTGTGTTGGATGTGTGCCCTGCATTGCATGCGTTGGTGAGTTGGTAAATAAAGATTGCCAGAGGTCACCCATTAGGCTTCTGCCACCTTGCCTGCTGCTGCTGCAGCTACGGCTACTTGGCACTCTACTGCTGTCACGTCACTGATGTTGTCCCACCGTGACATTTGGGGAACGTGAAGCAGACGCAACAGATGTCTCCAGTTGATCAATCAGCAAGGTCTCCATTTCCTGCATTTTACTCTCTATTTGGGTGGGTGGAAGGAAAGTGCTGATTTTTGTTTTGTACCGGGGATCCAGGAGGGTGGCCACCCAGTAACTGTTGTTCATTTTGATGGCCTTAATGCGAGGATCATGTTGGAGGAAATGGAGCATCCAAGCACTCATGGGAGAGAATTGGGCCTTGATTTCCCAAGCCTCTGGGTTAAGGGGCACTAGCAAACTGATCTTCCTCATCTTCCTCCTCCGCCTCAAATTCGCGCCAACCTCTTTCCAAGGCAGGGACGTCGGTAATGTCGGTGTCTAGGAATACCTCCTCCTCCGCTTCCTCCGGCACAGCTTCAACACAGCCCTGACTTGCCTGAGATGATGCACCCTGAGAGCTGATGCTCCACCTTGATCTAGCCCTTGACCCCGACCCACTGCCTAATGAAGACCGATGAAATTGTGAAACAGTCGGGCCTTGTGGATTTGACGGAGAGAAAGGCTCCGTGTCCGCATCTGTGTCCGTCTCCTCCTCCGTCGCTGGCGGGACCTGTTGTTTCAGAGAGTCCAACATTCGTTCCAGAACTAAGATCACCACAATGCTCATGCTGACAAAGGCATTGTCCACACTGACCATTTTGGTGTCTTCTTTAAAACTGGCAAGGATGTTGCAGAGCTCTTTCACCTGCCTCCACTTTCGGTGGCTCAACACCCCGAGGTCCGCACCGCTGCTTGTCAGGCCATCTGTCACTTCGTACTGCGTAATGGCATTGCGCTGCTGCCACAATCGCTGGAGCATATGGAGGGTGGAATTCCAGAGTGTTGCCACGTCAACAATGAGATGGTTGACGGGGAGGCCGAGCTGATGCTGCAACGCAGCCAGGCGGGACGAAGCAAGGTGCGAACGGCGGAAGTGCGAAATTAGACTTCGAGCCTTCCTCAGCAGGCAGTCCAGACCCGGATAGCTCTTTAGAAATTTCTGGATGACAAGGTTCATGACATGTGCCAGGCAAGGGATGTGCTCCAGCCTACCGATCTTAAGGGCGGCCAGAAGATTTTGCCTGTTATCGCACACCACCTTGCCTGGCACAAGGTTCTTGGCACCCAGCCAGTGCTCGGTCTCGTTGCGGATAGCCGTCCACAGCTCCTGACCTGTGTGGGGACGGTCTCCAAGACAGATTCATTTCAACACGGCCTGGTTTCTAGGGGCACGTGATGCCACCAGAGGACCTTGGGGGAAAGAACCCTGCACCATCCCTGCGGTTTTGAAGAGCGTGCGCCGAGCCTGAGAGCCACCGTCACCCCCAGAGACATCCACCCAGCTCACCCAGAGAGCTGTCACAGAGATATAGCGGCCTTGGCCGTGCTTACTAGTCCATGTGTCGGTGGTCAGATGGACTTTTCTGGCCACAGATGCAGACAACGCGCTTGAAATTTTAGATGACACGTTGCTGGCCAGGGCAGGGACGGCTTTTCTGGCAAAGAAATGCCTGCTTGGGATCGGGTATTGGGTGCAGGCAAGGGCCATGACATGGCGGAACCCATCTGTGTCCACCAGACGGAAAGGCAACATTTCCAAGGCCAAAAGCCTGGCAATGCCGACATTCAGGCTTTTGGCTTTGGGATGGTTTGGGTTAAAGTGTTTCTTCTGCTCCCAAACCTGGAAGACAGAAGGCTGGCTGCTAGACTGGCCGCTGTACGGCGTGCAGGTCGACAAACTGGCAGAAGGAGAAGGGGTAGGATGGGTCTCTGGTGGTGCTGCTGGTACTCGGGCGATGATGGAGGCTGAAGCGGAGGCTGATCCCTGATCATGACTCTAAGACATATGGGCAGCTGAGGAACGCTTGGTGGTGACGGAGGAGGAGGAGGCGAAGACAGAGGGTGTGACAGTGGTTGGAGGCCCGGCATCGGTCTGGCCTTTTTTGGCTAAGTGTTGCCTCCATTTCAACTCATGCATTCGCTGTATGTGACTAGACATGTTGGTGGTGGTTAACCACCTAAGGTTCTTGCCTCTACTTATGCGTTTACAGCAAAGGCGGCATATGACATCGCTGGGTGAATCAGAGGCTTGCTCAAAGAAGGCCCAGGCTTGAGAGGTCCTGGACCTTTTTGATGGTGATAAGCGAGGAGCGGTGTTTGTGCTGACCGTGGCTGGCGGAATCATATCAGCGGACTTCTGTGACCGCCCTCTCCCTTTTTGAGGCGGAACTCGTACTGACACTACCTCATTGTCTTCCTCCTCGTCCATTGATGAAGCGCTCGCA
The DNA here is from genome assembly GCA_025379985.1 of Phyllomedusa bahiana. Classification (NCBI taxonomy): domain Eukaryota; kingdom Metazoa; phylum Chordata; class Amphibia; order Anura; family Hylidae; genus Phyllomedusa; species Phyllomedusa bahiana. The sequence goes on from JAODAL010052954.1 coordinate 11,147, forward strand.
AGCAAATTCTGCTGAAAAGACCACGTGGGATCCGCAATGTCGTCATCATCATCATCATTAACACAGGTGACTTCGTCGTCCTGACATTCTGCATCCAGGAGCTGCGGGCTACAAGCAAGAGGGACTGCAAGGCGTTGCCGACCGCCCGGGATTTTTGCCGATTGACCGGCTTCCTTCTCCTCCTCTGATGGCATCAGTAACTGGGCGTCAGAGCAGAGAAAATCATCATCTTTGGCCTCTTGATCTTTTGACATGTCTTCTGACCCCAACCGCTTTTTGTCATCAAAGAGGTCTTCAGAAAATGGATTATCCACAGTGGTGGGTACACGAGTTGACATTTGGGCTGCTTCATGTTGGACGGATGCTGATGACGACATTTGTGGCCGTGACTGGGAGGACGAGGAGGTAAGACTGCTGGATGCAGGTTGCATTAACCACTGAAGGACAGATTGGCGACGCTGTTCGTTACTGAGATTCACAGGGCCCTGACCCAGCGATGACAGGCCTGACAGTCCTGCAACTGACGATCCGCTGGCATGCGTGTTGTCGCCAGCACTGGAAGGAGCACCTTCTCTCGTTCCTCTACCTCCATGTCCTACCCACCTCCTTGCTCGCTTAGCACCTGTTTTTCGCTCCATGTTCAGAAGTATAAAAATTTGAAAAAGGTATGGAAGAGTTTTGGGAAGTCTCTTATTAAAAGATGGCAAATCACAGCTATTCTCAAATCCCTCAAATCAAAACAAAATTGCTGTATTCACATTTAACTGCAAAGTAGATCTATCAACAAAGCTGGCCTGCGCCAAAGTGAAAAAACACGTATCTGAAATGTATTCGGATAATACAAGGTATTTTTGGCACCTTTCAATTCCCCTGTGGTGACTACAAAATTGCAGAATTCACATTTAAGTGCAAGGTGCCTCAATGAACAAAGCTGTAGTGCGCCAAAGTCAAAAAAACACGTATCTGTAATGTATTCGGATAATAAAAGGTATTTTTTGGCACCTATCAATTCACCTGTGGTGACTACAAAATTGCAGTATTCACATTTAAGTGCAAGGTGCTGCACCCCCATACATCTCCTCCCTTATCTCTGTCACCCACCCTCCGCTCTGCTACTGATCTAAGACTACACACCTCACTCATCCGAACCTCCCATTCCCGTCTCCAAGATTTTGCAAGTATTGCACCAGTTCTCTGGAACATGTTACCCCATGTGATCAGGCACACTCACAACCCTCACAGTTTTAAGTGCGCTCTGAAAACTCATCTTCTTAGACAAGCCTATCAAGATCCCTAATTGTCAACCCCCAAATTCTGTCACAGATTCGTCACTTCCTGCACTTTGGCACCCACAGGCACTTATCTGTATATAGATGTAATGGTTGGGATGGCAGGTTCATCCACATTTTATGTATACTACCCCATATTTATGTAACATGGCTGGTCCATTGTAAACCAAGCACTTGTCAGCCTTTGTTTCACCCATACACCCTAATAGATTGTAAGCTCTTGCGAGCAGGGCCCTCACACCTTGTGTCTCATTTGTCAGTAGCTTTTTTATAATGTAATGTCTGGTTTGTCTTTGCTTATTCCCTCTATATTGTAAAGTGCTGCGGAATATGTTGGCGCTATATAAATAAAGATTATTATTATTATTAAGGTGCCTCAATGAACAAAGCTGTAGTACGCCAAAGTCAAAAACACGTATCTGAAATTTATTCGGAAAATACAAGATATTTTTGGCACCTATCAACCTGTGGTGACTACAAAATTGCTGGATTCTAATTTAACTGCAAGGTGGATATATCAACAAAGGTGGAATGGGCAAAATTGAAAATGAACACCTATCTGAAATGTATACTGATAATTAAAGTGGAGTTTTGCACCTAACAAAGAGACCTGCAGTTACTAGAAAAGATGTGTATCCTAATATAAATTCAGGCTGCCCAATATCCAGGAAATATTTCCATAGAAAACTGTTAATAATAAAGCTATTGCAGTGCAATGTCTACACTAAGTCTTGGTGAACTTTATCCAGTAATCTTTATAGAGCTTGTCTGTGTTGTCCCGCGGCCCCTCCCCCTCCCCCACTCCTGCTCCCTCCCGTGACTTTACAGCGGTAGATGCTCCTTTAAAATTCTCTACCTAACTAAATAAAATCTTCCAATCTCTAATCTAACTAAGTTGTAAGGATCACAGCTAACAGTAGAGCTTTCTCTGTGAAGAAATAGAATAATTTCGCTGAGCTGGTTGGATACAGGCAGAGCGCATGTCCTACTGCTATGAGACGCTGAGAGACACTGAGGCTGAACAGGAACGGCTGTTCTATGTAAAACGAGTTCATGTGATTTTTCCAGCCAATCGCAACCATACACATCCCAGTCATGACGTCGCACACACATCTCACCCTGCTCTATTCTGTAAGCAGATTTGCTGGCCGCCAAAATGACAGGAAGCGCCAAAAATGGCGCTATCTTAATAGATGATGCACAGATTTTAACCTAAATTATCGCATGATCTAAAAATTTCGATCAACATAAAAACTGTGCCGATTTCAACTTTGTCGATAATATTCGCTCAACACTAAAATCGTGCCGATTTCAACTTTTGTTGATAGTATCGCTCATCCCTGGGCTGGAGTGTAATTTTTATTGTTATTATCTTGAGATGCATGTGACTTTTTATTCATTTTTTAGAGCAATTTGTTGAGGATGTAAAATGACAAAAAAAAACAAAAAAACACTTTGGCATTTGGAATTTCTTTTCTTCTACAGTGTTCTGCATATGGGATAACTGATGTTATATGTGAATAGGTCAGACTTTTGTGGAAGTGGTTATACCAATTATGTGTTAGTGTTTCAGTTTTTTTATGTTTTTGTTTGTACTATCTCAAAATGAGGGTTGATTTGAACTTTTAATATTCTATTTTTTTTTTTTTATACTTTCAAAACTTTTTTCTTTTACTTTACATTTAATTACTCTAAGGTACGTGACCATGCTATTTTTTGTACACTCTTTTCCATTATATAAATAATGGAGAAGGGTGCACCAAGATGGTGATTCTATTACTTCCTGTCTGGGGCATGGAGTAGTAGAGACGTTAACATGGCAACTATGGAAGCCTTCACTAAGCTTTCAGCTGCAATGGTAACCAATCAGCACTCTACAATCTCATTACTGCAGAAAAGCAATCAGAGGGGGAACCGGTGTGCAGCATTGTTCCTTATTCATTTGGACACCATGGCTGTGATCGCCTTGGCATCTAAATGGATAAAAGGCAGGAGTTAGAGCAAGCTCTGATCCCTGCTGTTACTGTTGGGTCTTACCTGCAATTAGCAGCCAGCATTCGTCTCCTATAAAGCGGACTTGCTGTGTGAGCCCGCTCCATAGCTTCTTGCCAACAATGGGCTGTACTCATATGTCCATCACATTGTGCCACCATTTTGTCAGAGCCCACTTACTCTTCAACAACCTCATAAACAAAATGAAAAAGTGTCATAAAGTATGTTAAAGTGTTCTACTACAGACCCAGCATTACCACTGCAATATTGTGTTGTGTTTTTGTCTCCTGGTATGTTAAAATGTTGTGCTACAGACCACAACAGTCCCACTGCGATATTTCATTGTGGTATTGTTAGTCTCCTGGTATGTTATGAACTTTCAACATATGCTTTCCAAGTGTGTTCCTCTGCTTTGTTGCCTTATTGAATCACCACCCAAATTTGTCATCTGGATTCACTTATTAAATAAGTCAACTGCACATAGCATAGTATATATTAAAGACCTGAGGTCTGTCTGACCATGGTCTGTCTGCCATCTTTTCAAGTGTAATTTTTTAAGTCACAGCTTTTGAAGTGATGAATTATGACAGAATTGGATAGAAGTGAGCCAGGATTTTTCACTTTTTTTGTGAGTAACATGTCTTTTTAAAGTACACCTTATTCATCATGCTCACTGTTGCAATTTATTTTACTGTCATTTGCCTCCTATCCTACCACCCAGTCATGTCCCCTGAGAATTTTTGTCCACATCAGCTCCTCCCTCTCTCCTTCACCCATGTATGTATCTCATTTACTGTTTACCTTCCTCAACTACCCAAAAACACCCCCATTTATGGTGCGACATAATCCTCGCTCAGGTATGTCATTGAACCATCTGCTTTCACTTTTCATTCTCCTGCTTTTTGCTGCAGGGAATCTCTCTCCTAACCTCCCAACCTCATTTACTGCTTATCCCACGTTCTCTTTGGCCTCACACAGAAACCCTACTAATCTGCTTAATATGCATTGTTCATCTTCTCCTGCCTCTTTGAAATGTTCACTCTGGAACTCCTGTTCTGTTTATAACAAACTCACTGTTGTTCATGACTGTTCCTATCTAACTCCCGCAACCTGCTAGCTCTCACACAGAACAGGCATGGTGGAGGGGTCGGCATACTACTCTCTCCATACTGCATCTACCAAGTACTTCCTAAGGCACTCTCCCCCACTTTCCCTGCTTGGAAGTCCCCAGCCTCAGACTCTTTCACCCATTTTCTCTAAGAGTGGTGGTTTGCAGACAGACCCTGGCTCATCACATCATTTTCTTGATCATTTTCTCTGATGAATCCCCTTTCCGAATGTTTGGAACATCTGGAAAACAGCTTGTTCGGAGAAGACAAGGTGAGCGATACCACCAGTCTTGTCTCATGCCAACTGTAAAGCATCCAGAAACCATTCATGTGTGGGGTTGCTTCTCAGCCAAGGGAATCGGCTCTCTTACAGTCTTGCCTAAAACACATCCATGAATAAAGAATGGTACCAGAATGTCCTCCAAGAGCAACTTCTCCCAACCATCCAAGAGCAATTTGGTGATCAACAATGCCTTTTCCAGCATGATGGAGCACCTTGCCATAAAGCAAAGGTGATAACTAAATGGCTCAGAGAACAAAACAGAGATTTTGGGTCCATGGCCTGGAAACTCCCCAGATCTTAATCCCATTGAGAACTTGTGGTCAATCAAGAGACGGGTGGACAAACAAAAACCAACAAATTGTGACAAAATGCAAGCATTGATGGTGCAAGAATGGACTGCTATCAGTCAGGATTTGGTCCAGAAGTTGATTGAGAGCATGCCAGGGAGAATTGCAAAGGTCCTGAAGAAGGGTCAACACTGCAAATATTGACTTGCTGCATTAACTCATTCTAACTGTCAATAAAAGCTTTTGTTAATCATAATATGATTGCACTTGTATTTCTGTATGTGATAAAAACATCTGACAAACACACATAAAAACCAGAGGGCAACAGATCATGTGAAAATAATATTTGTGTCATTCTCAAAACTTTTGGCCATGACTGTAGATAGGTAGGCATAAATCCAGCATGTAGGTAGGTATATAGCACTCTGTACATAGGTATAAAGCCCCTGTATGTAGATATGGTAACATTTAAAGAAGAGATGAAATTACAACAGTCATTACTATCGAAATTGTGTTTTGTTGTATTATGTATAAGTTAATCAAAAAGATTAAACAGGAAAAATATTAGACTTAAATTATGTTGGGCAAAAAAAGTTTTTTTCTAAGTTAAAATGACATGATAAATACTGCTGCAAGTAGAAACCATAATATCAAAGTGAACTTCAAGCTGATGTGATTTCTTCAACTGGATGGTAACTAGAGATGGGCGAAGTTCTCAAAAATTCGATTCAGTGACTTCGCCAAATTTCCCGACAAAATTAGTTTCGGTCCGAATCACTTCGGGACGAATCGCGTTAAAAAACAGCTATTTCCAGGCTGCACAGAGCCTGCAGGGTGCTGTAGAACGTTGTGTCTTGCTTAAATATGCGGTCGCCTACCCTCGACTACTCATTGTCCCGGCCCTGGAAGCATTCCGTTATCTCTACATTAAGTTTTAGGAGACGGGAGGAGAAGGAGGCTTTGGACGACAGACAATCTGGGATCTTGGACAGTAGAGAAATAATGTCTGGCCGGAGAACGTAAAGTTGAGTGTCGGGGGGGGGAGTGGGCAGGGGGGGGGGGGCAGAGGGGAGCGAGGGTGTGTGGGGATTGTGAAAGGCCAGTGTGATGCTATTGGATCTGACCCAGGGTGGCGGCGAGGGGGCGGGGATGGGGGGTGAGGGTGAGGGGGGGGGGGGGGCGGAGGGGGGGGGGGGGAGGTGGGGGGGGGGGTGTTGTAGCTTTAATCCAGATGTGAGGGAGAGTAGTGGAGCAGCAGCCTTTGCGTGCCGAGGATGTGGCGCAGCGGGGCGAAAGTCGGGTATGTGTGGCCGGGGGAGTTCAGCGAGGGTGGCAGCACTGCAGGTTGGGAAGCCTAACGGCCCACGATTTAGACACTCCACTTTGCAGTCCCGCAGAAAGTAACGCACAATGGCTCATCTGGTCAGCAGCGGTAACAGCAGTCAGTTGCAGCGCATTGGTGGTAAAATTACCTACTCGCTGTGTGCCAGTTTTTATTTGCAGAGACCACCAAGATTGGTTGAACATACTATTTTATAGAATTGTGGCATAGTTAAAGCGTGACCAGGGACCTAACGTTAGTACCACGGCCCTGCATTAACATCATGCATGGTCACCAAACGTGTTTCAGAAGTGGTGTCATCCCTGTCCCAACAGCTGTAGCACGCCTCCCATTTCAGGCAGTCATGCTTCACCAGCTCCTGCGAAAGACAACACCCTGTCTTACAATCATCAACCGTTCCAGATACTCCTGCGCTGCCTCGGCACTCATGGTGCCAGCAGTCGATCACCAGAGACGATTGCCAAGATACACAGTATGCGTTCTAGCCATTCCTTAAGTGCAGAAATCAGACCGGGCTTCCTGTCCAAGTTGGGGGTCCTGCAGTCCCTCCCTTTCAAGTGTGGACTCTGCACCATTCAAAGAACTGGCCAGGAAACAGTGCATTCACTTCAGCCATTGAAACGCACGGGTAGTGGCTGCACTGGACCCACCCGCGCAAGTGCGTAGCGGCCACGCCTGGGAGCGGGGTCTAAGTAGGTCCCAGCACGATGGACTTTCTGTGGCGGGAGTCCTACCAGGTTGCTACCCCTGGCACGACTAGCTTTCAGTGGCAGCCGAGGCGCAGCGTGGTACGGAAATGTAAGACGAAACTCGTAGTCAAAGGTCAGGCCAACAGGTCAGGGCAGGCGATGGAGATTCGAGGTCGGTAACATAACAGAAATGGTCAGGGTACACGGGCAGACAGTAACTGATGAACAGGGTGGAAATTGATGACAGGAATAAATAAATAAACAGGGCTAAATGACATAACAGGAAAAATATAGTTAACAGGGGAATATATGTGAACATAGAAAGGCCATTAACATTTTTTTGATGATCCAAGTGGACAGGATGATTCCCCTGGGCAAACGAAGCACACACGGTGTGAGTGGGGAAAGATAGCGGGGCGGGTTCAGTTTTCAAGTCTTACACCCTCTGCAAGGACTTTCTAAAAGGGCAGGAAACTTTGCATGCACTTCAGCCATTCTACACCACCAATCACACCCTGCCTACGCTGCATCGGCACACGGCCTCCCCCAACTAGGCTGATATGTTACATTTCCGAACGGTGGAACACACTCTGCCATAAGTTAGAATGAGCGAGCGAGCTAGACTCGCAGAGAAAGGCTATGTAATGGTTTATTGATGATCCAAGCGGACAGTAGTACACCCCTGTGTAATTTTAATGCAGATCATGCGTGACACTGTCGTTTGCTCAGGCCCTTTCATGTGACATGCTTATTTGCAGACGCCAGGACTATGGGATGAATAAGTCATTACACGCTTTATGTTTCACGGACAGTGGTAGTGGATACACTGGAACCACCGCAAGCGATGCCAATAGCCACCCCAGGGAGCTGGAATCTAAGTAGGTCCCAGGTTTTCACACAAGCCGCTTGGCAAAGCGGGATGAACTTGGCTGCTGGCGGGAAGTCGCTACCAGTCGCTACCCCTGACGTGACTTGCTTGCAGTGGCATAAAAAAAAAACAGAGGTATAGTGGTGGTACAGAATTCGTTCAGGCAGTGCTCGTAAGTCAAAAGTCAGGCCAACAGGTCAGGGCAGGCGGCGGAGATTCGAGGTCAGGTAAACATCGCAGAAAGGTCGGGTACAAAGGCATACAGGAACTGATGAACAAGGGGAAATTGATGAACAGGAATAAAAAATATAACAGGGGGAAATTGATGACAGGGTACCAGGGGAGGGCTCCCCTTTTTCCACCTTTTAACAGGGAAGGGCCTCTCCTTTTTCATACAAAGCAGTTTTGCAAGCTGTCTTTTTTTTTTTGTTTCTGTCCCATTCCAGTTTTTGTTTCTGTATTCAGCACCAATGGCCCAAAATGCAAAATAACACCTAAAACAATCCTGTAGTTATAGGTCTCCCTCAGTTCAAGCTCATACGCTGCATTTGAAAAACTTGTGTAATTCAGAAACTGGTATTTCAACCACCATGTTTTATACTACATGAGTGTTGATATGTCACTGCGTCCTCCTCACTTCTTGGTATGCAGGGCCTTAACGCTCGCCAAAAACCTCCCATGCACTCTCCACATCAATACTGCAAGAAGCAGTGATATTGGCCCCATGTTCATCACAGCCCAAGTAGCTGCTGACTGCCCTCCTCAAATTGTCATCCTCACTTGTAATAGTGGCGCTGAGCACAGAACACATAGTAGATCCTGGCTGAGGTAACCGGATGAACCTGTGCGGTTGAGGAACGGTGATGGCCCCTGACTCGCTCCCGGCCCATGCCAACTAAGGATAATTGTTCTGACGATCCCACCGACTCTTGGCTGGGGTTTTGTCAGATTCCATCTGGGGAGGAAGTGAAAGAACTATCAACCATCAAAACCAATGGGATGCTGGAAGCAACACCACGGCCGCTAGATGACAGGGCGGCAGTTGTGGCCTCCCCCGAGGGACCCCTGCTGCGATGTCCCCTTGCTGTGCTGCGACCTGGACCTGCTCCAGAAATGTTTGTGCCACTGCCATTTCGCAGGTGAAAGCCTGCCACCTCTCTGTTTTGACATACTGTTTGTTCTAAAATGTACAGACACTGTTTGATGAAGATATCTGTATATGAAAATACACACCCTGTATTTGACTCCGAATTAACCCACTAAGAAGCTTGGGTAACCCTTGAATATAAATTGCGCATGAAAAATTTACTTGTATGTGCCGTTTAAAAAATGTGTATTTTACTGAATATAAAAGCACAAACAGGCTTAATTAACCTTCGATATGAATTATGCTACAGGCAAAATTTATTCTTTGGAGGTGAAAAAGAACGTTTCTTTTAGTGACCACAACAGCAGAACAACACTTAATTAACCCCTGGATCTAAATTGCGCAAAAGAAATGAGCAATCAAAAATGACCAGCTTTGTAGCGTTTTAAAATGGCGTGTATTTTACGGTACACAACAGAAAAACTTGTAATTAACCTTTGGTTGGAAAATTATGCTTCAGGCAATTTTTCTTTTTTGGTGGTGAAACAGAACGTTTCTTTACAATTTAACTCAGAAAAATACTTTGTTAACCCTTGATGAAATTGCCAAAAAGAAATGTTCTGCCCAAAAATGACCAGCTTTGACGTGTTAAAATGCGTTATTTTACGGAAAACAACAAAAGAAAAAATTGTAATTAACCCTCCGATATGAATTATGCTACAGGCAAATTTTCTTCTTTGGCGTGAAAAAAGAACATTTCTTTTAAGTAACCACAACAGCAGAACAACGCTTAATTAACCCCTGGAATGTAAATTGCGCAAAAGAAATGACAACCAAAAATTAAGTGGTATTTGGATTGTAAAAATGCTGTTTCTTTAAAAGAATACAACAAGAACAGGCTTAGATAATCCTTGGATATTCAATGACTTTTAGCAATAGCATTAAAAAAGTATATGCATGTTATTGGACGCACACTGGACTTCAGTTCCAATACCCCACAAAATCAGAATTAGAACGTGAGAAAAGCAGTCTGAAACAAGCTGTGACACCCCCCAAAAATCGCTGTATAAAAGTGAGTTCTTTAGTATCAACTATCATAACCAGCCGCGGCAAGACCTTCCCTACTCAGTACAGTGAGAGCGGTATGAGCTCCCAGAGTCGCGCCCGGACTTATATAGTGCGGTGACATCACAGAATACCGCCGGTCTCTGATTGGCTTAATCTCTGCACATGTCATGTAGGCTATGCCTTTCTTCCTCCTAGAGTTCTTTGCCCCATGTAACGCCATGTGCTCGCAGCCATTTTATCAATCAAAAGCACGCTTCGTTCCCGCGAAGTACCCCAAACTTCGACTTCGTCCAGAACCGAAGTTTTCCTGAAATTCTAAACGAAGTCCACTTCATTAGAATCAATTCGCCCATCTCTAATGGTAACTCTGTATTCTTCTCTATAATAGTTAATGATTCTTCTATTTTAGGTTATCTGGGCACCTGTACTTGAAAGGCTTCACTGTTTAGGTAATACATGTTTCCTATTCCTCCATTGACCCTGCCACACAACATTTTTAATAGTATATCCTAGGGAAAATTATTTCATGGTTTTATGGGATAGAGAGTTTAAATGGAGAAGGGTTGCAGCAGTCCTGTAATTGATAGTTTGTGTAAATCCTATACAAGGCATATTGCAAAATACAATAAATAAAAAAAAAAAAAAATCTCTTCAGTATGCATCAATTAGAATCCACCATCAAGCAGCCAAACCCATTGGCATCAGCATCATCTCCATTCTTGAAAGTTGTTTCTGTTAATTAGCAATATCTAAAGATTATTAAACTGAATAATTTTAAATTAAAGTGGATTTTCAGAATAAGAAAAAAGTATGTTTTTCCCCCAGAAAAAGCATGATACCTGCCCTGGCACTGCTGAGCGGATATAACAGACACAATAAAAGCTGACACATTTTTCTTGTCCGGGTCAGTTATATTTGCTTCCTCTCTCTACATGAAACCTTGACTCCTTGATTAGTGTTGAGCGGACGATTCGAGAAATGTTAGGTTTGAGTCAAACTTCTCAGATGTTTAGAATCGAGAGTTGAACCAAGCTTTTTACTGTATGTTCGATAAAAATTTGCATACACATGCGCTCGATGTTTACTTTCACTTTCAGCTGCCTCTTTCTGTTTTGGCGTCCAGTCAATCAGTACTGAGCACAGAAGGGGGTCAAAAACATCACCACAGAGGGTGTAGGGATCTCACTGGCTGCTAAAATCACATGACCGTCTTGTGTCTGTCACTGTATTTCCTGTTGAACGCCATTTCGACTTTACTCTGTACTGCACACGCTTCTCTGTGTGCTTGTTTGCCAACAGGCAGGCACACCATTTTCTAGCAATTTTACAAAAAGTTCATTTCCCCTGTTTTGGGGGTCCAGCTACTGCAGAAGACACCATGACCAAATCTGCAATAGAAAGAAATGCAAGTGTTGCTTTCAGGGTTCTTCCATAAGTCAGTGTCAAAAAATATTCGATAGAAATAAATTTTTTTTTAAAACAAATTTTTTTTTTAGTTAAATTTTTTTTATTCAAAAGACTTGTGTTCACAATGTTGCGTCAGGGTTCTTACATAAAGCAGCGTTTAAAAGATATTCCCTTTGAAAGAAATCATTTTTAATACTATTTCTAACAAATTTTGGGGGGTTTTTTAATCTAAAGATTTAGCACCAACAGCCGAACAGGCACATGAGAAAAGCGAAATTGCTGTGGAAGAGTCACTTGGGGTAAAAAAAAAAAAGGCCCCACAGGTCCTGGGCTTTTCCCAAACATTGTGACCTCTTATCTTTTTCCCCCCTCCTCTGCCCCACTTCCAAGCCCATTCCTCTGCTGTCCCGGCGGAGCAGTTTCCCACCAAAGCAAAAGACCAACTTCCCCCTTCCACCAGCCCTGACCTTTTCCCCACGAAAAAGCAACAGTCCAGCACCCAGCCTTCTGTTACCCCTTTCCGGGAAAAAAAATAAACATTTTCACCCAAACCAACCCAAAGCCAATAGCCTGAATGTTGGCATTGCCAGGCTTTTGGCCTTGGAAATGTTGCCTTTCCACCTGGTGGATACAGATGGGTTCTGCCACGTCATGGCCCTGTCATGCCCCCAATATCAGATGCTGAGCAGGCATTTCTTTGCCAGAAAAGCTGTCCCTGCCCTAGCCACCCACATTGCAGAAAAGATCTCCAGCGAATTCGCTGCATTGTGTCCAACAAAGTCCATCTCACTAAAGTCCACCAAAATGGTCAGTCAGGATGATGGCATTGTCAGCATGATCATTGTGGTCATATTTTTACTGGAACAAGCCTTAGACACTTTGCAGCAGCAGGTCCCAGGAAAGATGGAGGAGGAGGAGGTGGACACGGAACCTTACTCACCAGAGGATGCAGAAGGCCCGACTGTTTTCCAATTTTATCGGTGTTCTTTAGGCAGTGGTTCGAGGTCCAGGGCGGATACAGGACGGCAGCTCAGCTCACAGAGCACAGTGCATGAGGCTAGCCAGGGCTCTGGTGACTGTCAGGATGAGGAAGTGGAGGAGGATGAGGTGGCATGGGTAGACACCACCTGTACCGAATACCCTTTGGTGGTAAGAGGTTGGCACAGATTTCAGCGTATGAGGCTAGCCAGGGCTGTGGTGATGCTGAGGATGAGGAAGCAGAGGAGGAGGAAGAGGCATGGCTAGAAACCGACGGTACTGATGTCCCTGCAGTGGTAAGAGGTTGGCACAGATTTGAGGAAGAGGAGGAAGATGTGGTTAGTGCCCCTTGACCTCGAGGCTTGAGAGATCCTGGAAGCATCTCACATAAGAGTGTTTGGATGCTCCATTAACTGCAACATGATCCATGCATCAAGGCAATCAAAATGAACAGTGTCCATTCCCATTTATCCACGTTACAAATCAAAAGTGAGCAATTGCCTTTCATCCACACACATTGATAGAAGAATCTAGGAATTTGAGACAGTGCTCATTGACCAACTTGAGACATCTGTTACATCTTCTGCACATTCTAATGTCACAGTGAAACAGCATCAGCAACATGCCAGCAGTAGAATGGCAAGTAGCCGCTTCAGCAGCAGGTAGAGAGGCAGAAGGGTGCTGGTTAGAGATTAGCGATTGTGACAACTATCGTTATTGATTCACTAGTCGATATCGGCAATTATCATGACGATATCCGATAGTCGATACCAGATTATCGCCGATGACCAATAAAGTCTATGGGAGAGGAACAACACCTTCATTCTTTCACCCAAACAGGGCTGGAGAAGGTGGAATTAACATCCACAACAGTTAACTGGATATGTGCTACATCTTAGACAAATTAAAAAGTGCCAGAAGGCAGTATTATTTGAGCCATCATTTTAACTGAATTGGACATTGACTATCCCTGTCCCGGAACACACCATAACCTTAAACCTTTCTGACCCACAGATTAAAAAGTGCCGAAAAAGGAGTCTTTGAACCACCATTTTAGTTGAACTGGACATTGACCATACCTGTCCTGGACCGCAGTATGACCATTAAACCTGTCTGACCTACAGATTAAAAAGTGCCGGAAAATGGAGTCTTTGAACCACCATTTTAGTTGAACTGGACATCGACTATACCTGTCCTGTACCACAGCATGACTCTCAAACCTGCATGACCCACAGATTAAAAAGTGCCGGAAAAAGGAGTCTTTCAACCACCACTTTAGTTGAACTGGACATTGGCTATACCTGTCCTCGGCCACATCATGAGCCCCCCAACCTACAAGTAAATGAAAGATGTGTGAACACAGCTCACCAGATACCTCGGGGAAAACAGGGTATGTGTATCCTCCTGTTCATGGCACGGTGCAATGGAAATCATCCGGCTGGAGATGAAATGATGAATGCAAAGTAAACCATGGCAGTCCAGCACTCGTACACACAGGATGTCGTTGATATGAAGAACGTTCACTCTTTATTGAAGAAAGAAAACTATAACATCATGGTAAAAACATCCAAAAAACACCACAAGTTGACGCGTTTCAGGCTTGTTCCTCAGCCCTTAGTCGTAATCATGTTTTTACCATGATTTTATAGTTTTTTTCTTCAATAAAGAGTGAACCTTCTTCATATCAATGACATCCTGTGTGTACGAGTGCTGGACTGCCATGGTTTAATGAGCCCCAAAACTGCATGACCCCCAGATTAAAAAAGTGCCGGAAAAAGGAGTCTTTGAACCACCATTTTAGTTGAACTGGACATTGACTATCCAGGAAACAGCCTGAGAGAGGTGGTTCAGCACTTCATAGGTAAAAAACATATACTTTATTGTCCCATAGTAGAAAAAAATCAAATCAAAGAACAAACATGGTAAAGCCATTGATGCGTTTCGGGTCTACATTGCAGAAAGGACCCTTAGTCATAACACAGCTAGCTCAAACATCCACCATGTTTATATAGACCAGTAATCATAAAAAAATTTTAACATTAACCATAAAAGGTCAAACAAAAAATTGCAAAAAAAAAAAAAAAA
>JAODAL010052955.1:0-25630 GCA_025379985.1 Phyllomedusa bahiana
AGGTAATGGGTAAAATTGAACACCTATCTGAAATGTAACTGATAATAAAAAGTGAGTTTTGCAGCTATCAAAGAGACCTGCAGTTACTAGAAATGATGTTTATCCAATATAAGTTCAGGCTGCCCAATATCCAGGAAATATTTCAATAGCAAACTGTTAATAATAAAGATATTCCACTACAATGTCTACACTAAGTCTTGGTGAACTTTATCCAGTGTTCTTTAAAGATAGAGCTTGTCTGTGTTCGCCCGCGGGGGTCCCCCCCCCCCCCGCTCCCACCGCCGTGAATTTACAGCAGTAGATGCTGCTTTAAAATTCTCTATCTAACTACATAAAATTTTCAAAACTATTATCTAATTATATTGGAAGGATCACAGCTAATAGTAGAGGTTTCTCTTTGCTGTTATAGACTAATTTCGCTGAGCTGTTTGGCCACAGGCAGAGCACAGGTCCTATTCCTATGAGACGCTGAGAGACACTGAGGCTGAACAGGAAACGCTGTTCTATGTAAAACGAGGTCATGTGATTTTTCCAGCCAATCGCAACCATACACATCCCAGTCATGACGTCGCACACACATCTCACCCTGCTCTATTCTGTAATCTGTTTTGTTGGCCGCAAAAATTACAGGAAGCGCCGAAAAAGGCGCGATCTTAATAGATGATGCACAGATTTTAACCTTAATTATTGCATGATCTGGAAATTTCGATCACCATAAAAACCTTGCCGATTTCAACTTTTTGGATAAAAATCGCTCAACACTACTTAGGAAGCCAACACAAAATAAACCTAGCTTTCCCAACAGGTTTTATTCTAAAGTGGCAGCCTTTATTTTAATATGTACATTTTTACTGATAAAACGGACAATTTTTGTTTGGTAGATGGTAAGACTAGCAACAAGAAAATTATAGCATTGTTGTTCTCTAAGATTTTGTACAAAATATTTTATTTTTATTTTTTCCTTAGTCTTTTCTGGTATAGTCCATAATACTTAGGTTGAATACTTTGTAAAATAGAGTAATTGTATATATTATATTGTTAGAAGATGTCTCTTAGGGTATGTTCACATGGTGTATTGCGGCACGTATAGTACGCAATACGCTGGGTGCTTTGGAGCGACATGCTGATCAGCGCGTCTTTCCAAAGCACGGGGGGACGGCCAGCCCCATAGACATTCATTGTCAGTGGCACATATTCACCACTAACAATTGACATTTCACTTTTCTCCCAAGGCGTACAATACAATCATGCAAAATGCACGCCAAAATAAGCCATGTGAACATACCCATAGGCTATGTTCACACGGCATAATTGCGGGGGATAATCATGCCCCGCAATTACGCCGCGTGTTTCGGGAGCTCGCGCAAGCTCCCACGGGTTGTGGGGGGCGGCAGCCCGCCGGCCTCATATACATTCATTGCTAGCGCCGCGTATTCGCCGCTAGCAATTGACATGTCACTTATCTTCTCCCGTGGCATATTATGCAAGCAGGGAGAGGAGACATAATCCATAGTTCTCTATGCGAACTGTGGATTACCGTAATTATTGGGACATAACTCGGCCCGTATTGAGCGCAGTCCCAATTTCACCCGTGTGAACATAGCCTTAGGCCGTGTTCACACGGCTTATTCCGACGGATTTGTGCGCCGTATTGAGCGCACAAATCCGCCGTGAATAAGGGGCGGGACGGGGGCGGGGGCGGAGCGCGGCGGGGGCGCCGCCCCCGCCCCATAGACAATGCATTGTTTACGGCGCGTCCGCGCCGTAAATAATGTGCATGTCACTTTCTCCCCCCGCGGCGGATTTGCCGAGCGGGGAGGAGCGACGGAATCCACGGGTCTCTATGAGAGCAGTGGATTACCGTAATGACTCTGACGGATTGGCGCCGTATTGAAGCGTCGGCAAATAAGCCGTTTGAACGGGGCCTAACAGTATAGAAGGAGCTAACAGTCTAGAGAAAGTGACTGTTGAGACTATTAGGTGAGCAGTGAATCAGGAGAGCTGAAGGGGGCGAAGCTGTAGGTCAGGCAGACAGTTATAAAGCGGAGGTTGTCAGCCCCATAGTTAGTTAGGAGTATAAGTATGTTTGGTGTATATAGTTCTAGTTGAAAGCAGCAAGTTAAGGGGATCCCTGTCTATCCAGGCACCAATAGACAGGGCTGGCTGAGGCAGAAGAGAGCAGCCTGACTCACTGCCATACCTGAGATTGAGCAGGCACTGACACAGAGAAAGCGAAAGAAAAGACCCACATTGATTGGACCCAGAAGAGAGTCAGACAACCCAGAATTACAGGTGGGCAGTTTGGGGGACTGCCGGAAGAGTCAAGGGACCATGGAATGGAGAGTGTGTCCTGTGTCACCAGGCGCCAGCACCTTGCACAGCCTGACTGGGTCGGAACCAGAAGGGGGTTGAGAGAGTCACCAAGTGTCTAAAATGTGTTTAAGTGACATGTGCCTTGCTTCATAATTATGTAACGACACAAGAAATATACCGTGAGTAAAATCTGAAGTTCCCTGGAATACTTGTGTCGTCTGCTGTTATTGATGCCGGTGCACCACCCCATCACTACACGTCTAGTATTTCACCTATCTTCCGCAATAAGTACCATCTAGTAACCTGCACATATTCTTACAACTTAACAGTTTACTTAAGCCATAGTGCCACCTGATGCAGCTGAATCATTTGCTCTGTCTATGGATATTTATGGTCTGGCTGATCAATTATTGCAACAAAATAAGGGTTGGCAAGAAACCATTCAGGTACTGCTGTGAGCAATCATGTTTTGGCCGCAGAGGTGATGTGCCAAGACCAGCATGTGAATGATGAGACCAGTGATAGATAGGCTCATGGTCACATGAGCCATTAACCCCTTACTGCCAGAGCCAGTTTTGGCCTTCCTGACACAGTGTCAGGGACCAGTCAGGGACACACGAGAAGACACAGACAGAGTGAGGCCCTGACGCTGGTCCCAACCCCTGCCCCTGCCTTTTGGGGGTACCTGACTCCTTAAAAGGTCGGCCCCAACCAGAAGACTGAAGACTACACTGAATACGTGGGGACACAAGACACAGATAAACAAATACAAAACACAATAAGGGAATGTCAGGTAAGCAAGGTTGGCAGCAAGCGGGCAGCGCAGTACCAAATCGGGAGACAGAGAGAAAAACGTAAGACAAGCCAAAGGTCAATAACGGTCGGGTGCAGAAGTACAAAATCACAAGGAGAAAGAATGGTCAGTAGCGCAGCAGGGTCAGGCAACAGAAAGGACAGAATAAAGGCAACGCTAGCTACAGGCAGAAGACCTCTATAGCAGGCAATGATGAAGGTGAAATGAACCTTTAAATAGGGAACCAAGGAAGGCAGGATTGAGGTCATAGGTGGAAAGAAACACAAGGCTGGATAGGAACAGAAGGTTGTCAATCAAAAGGAGAAACTCATTAACTCCAAGAGTGCTGGAGGATTCCTGGCCAGGGCGTTGGCCAGGAGTCAATCAAGCAAAGAGCAAGGAGAACACAGTTCACACTTATGAATACAATTCAAACATCAAGTAAGAAACCAGGGCTTCCGTGCAACGGCCGGGGCCGGCGAACAGACCCAAAGCTGGGGTTGTGTAGGCATGATCATGACCACAGCCATATTTTTAAATCTGACATGTTCAATTATGTGAGTAACTTTTTGACACTTTACTATCCAAGTGATTCAGAATTTTTTCTTGTGACACATGGTTTTTTAAAGTTATAATACATTTTGGTCAAAAAATTTTTGTTACTTGTAAAAAAAATCAAAAAACATAAAATTTTAAAAATTGAAAACTTTTCTCGTGAAAGCAAAAAGTTACCCCACCAAAAATTTTTATAACTACATCTGCATATTCTACTGGGGGTTTGCCATTTAAAAAAAAAAAAAAATTAACCACATTAGGACTTAAAATTTAGTAATAAATTTTTCACTTTTTTCAGGAAACTTGCAAAATAATTTGTTTTTGGGGACTAGTCCATTCTGACGGGGCTTTTGGGGGGCAGTATTTAGAAAACCCCCATAATTACCACATTTAAGAAACAGACCCCTTAAAGTAGTTAAGAAAACATTAGGAATTTTTTTTTTTCCCCTTAAAGGTTGTCACAAAATTTAAACAAAGTAGGGGAAAAATTTAAAAATTTTCCTTTTTTTTTGCATTTTTTAAATTTTTTTATTCATTATCACTGGAACACAGTAATGGCCCAGGTAAATGCAACCCAAATCAATCCCCAGTTTTGACCTTTTTTCTAGATAACCCAATGGGGCCCTTGTGCACTATTTGTCAACCACAACCCTAAAAGGAGAAACCTAACGGACTTGGGTTCCCTTTTCTTACGAATTTATTTAGGCACCATTTCCCGGTTTGCGGAACCCTGAGGTACAAAACTCCCCCAAATACACCCCTTTAAAGGAAAATATCCAGGATGCATTGAGTAATCGACCCCACGGGGTTTCACAATTTTTTTTTTAGCATTAGGCTCTGAAAAAAAAAAATATATTTTTTTCCAACAATCTGCAATTTTAGCTGAAAATGTTTAATTTTTACATGAAATCCTAGAAAAAAAAAGCATGCCAGATTTTGTTACGCCATTTATTCCATGTTCGGCAGTACCCTATATGTGCGTGTAAACTGCTGTTTGGGTGCATGGCAAGGCATACAAGGGAGGGAGCCTAATTTTGGGTTTGGAACGAGATTATGGTGGGGCCCTGTCGGGATTTGCAAACCCCCAAAGTTGAAAAAAAGGGACACCTCCAGAAGTCAACACATTTTGGGTTCAAAGACCCCCATGGATCTCCCTGGTTTTATTGGGGGGAAAAATTTTTTTTTGGGGCACAGGGGATATTAGTTTTTTTTTTGCATTGGGGCCCTAAAAATTTCTGCCCTTTTTTTTTGGGCCAATTTTTACATGTTTCCCTACGGGGTAAAGACAAGAAGACTTTACTAGGGTTCCCATAATTTCAAGATTAAAAATTTTATATGTTTTTTTATGTTTTTTACTTTTTCACAATAGAAAGGGGTTTAAAAAAAAAATTTCATTTTTATGTTGTCAAAAGCGACAGCCAAACTTTTTTATTTTTCTGCATATAGCGGGTTTTTTGGGCTTGTTTTTTTGCGGGATGAGGGACGTTTTATTTTACCCTTTATGGGGTGCATATGACCTTGATCACTTTTATTTAAAGGGTTTTTGTGAGGAATTTTGAACAAAATACAGCAATCCTGGTAGTGTTTATTATTTTATTTTTACAGCGGTCACTAAGCGGTATAAATGACATGCTAGCTTTACTCAACAGGTCAATACAATTACAGTGATACCAAAATTGTATTTTTTTAAGTTTTACTGATTTTACTCAATAAAAACACTTTTATTCAAAAAGGAAAACACGTTTTTACACCGCCACAGTCTGAGACCCATAACTTTTTTTATTTTTCTGTGTACGGAGCTGTAAAGCAGCTTGTTTCTTGCGGGTTGAGTTGACATTTTTATTGGTATCATTTTTGGGGGAACAGGACTTTTTGATCGGTTTTAAATCCGTTTTTTATAAGGCAGGGTGAAGAAAATACTGCAATCCTAGTATTGTTTTTTTATTTTTATTTTTAACAGCACTCACTGTGCAGTATCCTTGTTAAGTTAGTTTTACTCCCTGGGTCGGGAAGATTATATAGTTTATATAGTTTTTTATGTGCATATGTGGAAGCACTTTTTTCTTTTTAAGTGTTTTTATTGTGTAAAACAATATTTATGCTATCTTCTAATAGCCATAACTTTTTTATTTTTCCACATACAGAGCTGAGTAAGGATTTTTTTTGCAGGATGGACTGATGTGTTAACCGGCACTATTTTGGTGTTTATATGAGCTTTTGATTACTTTTTATTCCATTTTATGTGAAGCATGATGAACAAAAATCATAATTCTGTGACTTTTTTTTTTAATGCAATTCACAGTATGGGTTAATGAACATGACATATTTATAAGGTAAATCGTTGTGCACGCGGCGATACCAAATATGTGTACTTTATTTATTTTTTAAAGGACGGGAAAAGGACGGTGTACGTGTTTTTATTTTATTTTTCGTGTTTGTGTTTTACTTTTTTAACTTTTGTTTAACTTTCACCCAGAAAGGAATTGTATGAACAATCTTCAAATTGCTCATACAAGAGGAGAACTGTACACAGCATTACTTTGCTTGCAAGATCGCCATGATTTACCAATACGTCAAGTTGCGGGAACCTCTACCCGACTATGACGTATAGGTATGTCAAATGTCGGTAAGGGGTTAATAGAAGTCATCAGTGAGAAAGGAGGCCACTGGATCTCGAACAGTGCAGGAATAGAAGTGGCAGGATAGGTAAGTGCTTGTTCATTTATTTATTTTAGTGTAGATGAGTTTTAAAAAGTAGTGGAAAGCCCTTAAATGCTTCTGGAACCTCTCTAAAAGTGAACAATGCAGGAAACAATTTGGGCTATTCCTTGGCAGAAATGTTGCAGATATTTTTGTTACCTCTGGACTAACTGTAAATAGTTCTCACATTTAAGATGATCTGAAATACCACTGCACCGCCTCAGTTCCATTTACACAATCCTGTTTTTGATTGACCATCAGGACTTCAGGACTACTTATCCACTAGGTATTCTTGTGTCTCTGGGGATGTGTAGTTGTCCATATTCCTCTTCTTCTTTTCTTATTTTGGCTCCTCCAAGATAATAACAAGGAGTGGGAGTTTGACCCTTGTGCCACCTGCTTTGCACCATTGGATTCAAATGTTGGCACATTGTCCTCTGTGTTGTCTGGTCATGCACCTTGGATGTACGCTATTCACCTCCTTGCAAGATACAACTTATGGCGTCCTTAGAGATTAAGGGAGACATGTTCAATTTTGACGGCGCCATTTTTTGGTGTATTTTGCGCTAAAAAACTGACGCCCTATTCCCTATATAAATGTACTGTCATACTCCACAACTTGGCACATTTTAAACCAGGCATGACACTTTTGAATGTGACTAAAATAGGCGCATCAAATGGGCTAGCAATGATATGCTATGCACCTTTTTTGTGCTATGTGTCTAAGTTAAGCGCCTCACATGTTCTAAAGTATACCATATGCCAGATTGTTCACAGGTTCATTCATTCAGGCGCACTATACACTCATTTAATGTGCTTTAAAACTGGTTTGGCGGCGCCTCTTTTCTCACATGTCGGCCTATATGTTTTGGACTTTGAATTGGCCTATTCTACATATACTCAAGTCAAATCTTCCCCTTGGGTACTTTCTAGTCTTTTACAGACATCATTGGTTTGACTCAGCTTTTCAATTACAGACTTTACCTCATGTCTAAACCTTTGGATTTCTCGCCTTTTGTGCTGTCTTTATAGGTTGCCCTTAGAGCTTTTATATTGTTCCCAGTGTTTTTCAGTTGTTACTCTTGGTGCAATCCGACTTTTCTCCACTGCTAGCATCACTTCCGTATCCTGCTGTCAGTCCGTGATTCATCTAAGTACCACAACCTGGGGATCCAACCATGGAAGAAAGGAAGCCCTTAGAATATGCACCTCACTTTAGTTTGTGCCAGACCAATTGCTGTGCCATGTCCCACTTCTAAAGGGATACCTAACACTGGGTTTCTCCAGGCATTGAAATGCATATTTTAATTTTGATATGGGCCCTTCTTTTGTAGTATATATCCCTTTAAAAACTCTGTGTCATCTCAGTTCACCTATTGGTGTCTAAATAAATCCCTAATAGAAAAGGAAACCAGATAACATGATCCAGATTTTATACACTAGGATTAGAGATGGGCGAATTTCTCAAAAATCCGACAAAATTTGTTTCGTTCCGAATTACTTCGGCACGAACTCGTTTAAAAAGCAGCTTCCAGGCTGCACAGAGCCTGGAGGGTGCTATAGAACGTTGTGTCATGCTTAAATATGCAGAGGGAGCTTGGTTTGGTCTTCATACAATGTTGTGTTTTAGTATGACACGCAGATGACTGCCGCCGCTCTTAGAATCGCTCACTATAAAATTCCCTGGGCACTTAAGAGGGCAAAACTGACCAAAAAACTCAAGCGGGAATGTAGCCTGATAAAGTCATGCCAGCGAAAGCTGGAAAAAAAAAGCTGAGAGCTCAGGTGGCAACATTGTGACAAGAGTGTGGGGTGACGGGGCAGACACAGCAGCATGAGGTCAGGCAGTGGCACAATGACATTCTGGAGGTGGCAAAACACGAGGAAGCCACAGAGTGGCACAATGATACAGTGTGGAGGTCACGAAAGCAGCAGCATGAGATCAGGCAGTGGCACAATGACATTCTGGAGGCGGCAAAACAGTATTAGGCCACAGAGTGGCACAATGATGCAGTGTGGAGGTCACGACAGCAGCAGCATGAGACAGGCAGTGGCACAATGACATTCTGGAGGCGGCAAAACAGTATTGGCCCAGGGGGGCACAATCAACGTGTAGGTAACGGGGGCAGAGTATGAGATGGGCAGGGCCAATGACATTCTGGAGGCGGCAAAACAGTATTGGGCCCACAGAGGGGGCACAATCACACGTGTGGAGGTCACGGCGGCAGCAGTATGAGTTTCAGGCAGTGGCACAATGAATTCTGGGGCGGCAAAACGTATTGGGCCCACAGGGGACATTACCAGGTGGGTAGGCGGAGCAGTTGAGGTCGGGCGGGACAATGACTTTCGGGAGGGGGCCCCAAAACAGTATTAGGCCACATGTGGCACAACACACAGTGTGAGGTCACGACAGCAGCAGCTGGATCAGGCAGGGCAAATGACATTCTGGGGGGCAAAACGGGGGAAACCCACAGAGTGGACAAGACTGAGACGGAGGTCACGGCGGCGCGCATGGGTGGGCAGTGGCAAAAATGAACAGTGTGGAGGACAGGGCAGCACCCACAGCAGCAGCATGAGGTCAGGGTGGCACAATGACACGTGTGGATGTATGCAAAAGCAAAGCAGCAGCAGATGAGGTATAGATGGCACAATGACAGAGTTTTGAGGTGGGGGCAATACAGTCCCTGGAAGTGGTGGTAGGCAGATGGAAAAAAACTTAGCGATGTGTGGTAGGGGGTGGCGGCATAGAATAGGGGTGGGCAGGTGTTTGAACCCGACGACGCCTAAGGCTTGGTGTGTGGAAACCCGGGCCCGATCCACCCCTGTTCATTTGAAAAGGTCGGGCTTCAACATTTCCCGTGGCAAGCGGGTCCCTTGGGAAAACAGGCCCCCGCCGCACTTAACCCCGCTTGAGCCACATACTGGCCGGGCCAGGACCGTTTCTTCACTGCAAACTCGGCAAGTTGGGAACATCCAGTTTGGTGCCCGTAGTCCCGCGGATTTCTAACGAGGTGGAGAGTTTAAAAGTAGGACAACCCCCCCTGTTGGTTCGGGGAATGTCCAGGCTGCTTGTGGCTGGGCGATGCCCTCCTCACTAGGGGGGAAGGAAGCTGTTTTCTCATAAAAATCCCCAGATTAGGTTTACTATGATGGAGTGGTACTCTCCACCCCCCCACCTTCCCGCACCCGCGGCTTTTTAAAGTGAGCACTGAGGAACCCCCCCGGGAAGGAAACCGCTGAGGGGGGACGATCCGCACTGGCCAGCCAAAATGATTACGGGGGATTTTCCCTTAGTTTTTGAGTTTTTCCCTCTAAATGTGGGGGAAAAGGCTCCCATTTTGGACCGTAGGGGCGGGGTCCAAATTTAGGGTGGAGAGCCAGAAGTCACCCTCTCCCGGATGTGACTTTTTCGGCTGTCAAAAACCGGGCAAAAAAGCATGTGCGGGCATCTCAAAGTGACCCCGAGGGGCCCCCTGCCCCCCTTTCCACTATATATCCCACGGTGTTTTGGGGGTCATCTCCCTCGTCTTCCTCATCCCCATCCATTCCCCCAGCTGCTCGTCCTCCTCTCTTGTCACCTGGGTAGAAATCCACTCATTTCCCCGGGGACAATGCTTTGCTCCAATGCCCTCCCCCTCCTTTTCGTCCCCACCGGACTTTTGGGGCCCACGAATTAGTGCACGTTCCAGTCCCCTCCCCGACAGTTTTTTTCAGCATCTGTTCCAGGACATGAAGCAGGGAATGATGTTATTCTCCCGAAGTCGGCGATGACAAATAACATCCCCTCCCGAAGGGCCCCCTCAACAAACGGAGGTCAGCATGAGCTGCCCCGGGTGACATCAAATTACAAGGGGGGGATTCTGTCTGCTGGTCATAAAAAAATCTTTAAATGGCCTTTCTTTTATACAGTCGGTCCTGTGAGGGGGAATTTCCAGGGGGGTGGAAAAAATCAAAGGTGTGGGGGGGGGGGCCTTTCTGCCGCTGAACTCGGGGAGGGTTTTTTCCGGGGTTTGTACGAATGGTAAAGTGCATGCACATTTTCCTCCCCATTTTCAGAATGTTTGAAGATCGGGGAAGACTTGGGGAACCCTTTCACAACCGTTGAACCGGTGCCCCATGAGGGCGCTTGGCCACCCCTCCTCGGGCAGCGCGGACACCATGTTCCTCCCATTGTCCGTCCCCAGGTTCGTTTTCGTTGGTCGGAGAAAGCACACATCGATTTTTGCTGCTTTGACGGGGAGCAGTTCCCCCCCTGTGGACTTCGTTCGCCGAGGAAAGCCAGGTGTAAAACTGCGTGACACGCTGTGCCCCCAAAAGGGGTATGATGGGCAGTACTTGGGGGGGCTGAGATGGTGGTGGTGGTGGGGAGGAGGAGGGGACATTGGCGCGGGTGCAGCAGTTGCAACGTGGAGGGAAAGCGGCGTCTCCTGTCCAAGTTGTTGGTGTGCCTGGGGGAAGCACTTTTACCCAGGGGGCCGTAAAGGAATGTCGGGCCCCTGACCGTAGTTACAGCTCTAGGCCGCCTGCCGTGCACCTTGGAAACAAACCGAAAAGCTCAAGAATGACCCCCTTTGTTTTACATATTTATAAGTGTGGTACTGCCTTTTTTGGGAAAAAAAATTACGGCTTGGAACTCTCCATCTCGGCTCGGCACAAGCCTTTTTGTTCTTGAACGGTCCACCATTTGGGAAAAAGGGAAATCCCCCCGGGGACCAACAACTTGGGAAAAAGGGGCCCCTGTCAGTGCTTCACCTTAGGATGGTTGGACGCATACTATTGTTTTTTTGCAATCGCCTGTGAAGATGCGGCGCCTGAGTAGCGAGGAGCAGGAGCATCTGGACCGGGGGATGATGTCAAAAGGAAAAAAGCTCCCCTTTGCGAGGTGGGGGAGCCTTATGGCTGCAATGGCATGCGGCCACTGGCCCTGCTCCTGTGCTGTTGCTGCGGCGGCAGGATGGCCCCAATCTGAGCCCGTTTCTTTAGGCCACGGATGGGGCGCTGCATGTGTTGACGCAGGGGTGGTGCCAACGTTAGCTCCCGGCCACGCTTCACTTTTGCCCGATTCTCATTTACCCATATTTGGCTCCCCCCGGGTTTAGAAAGAACTGCCAACCGCCAGTATCGGATTTTACCCCAAAGTCCCCACTGGTGATACTGCCGCCGTGCCTCATGGCCCTGTGCTGCTATTTCTTGGGCCTGGAAGGGGGTTTTTTACCCGTGGCCGCTGGCTCCCGACCTCACACTGCTGCTATCCCTTTTACTCCGGCCACACACCCACTTGTGGATGCGCTGCTGCCCGACGCGCAAATGACGCCCTCTTCCTGACGATGATGAAGCCCTTGCCTCACCGGTCCCCAAATGCGGTGGCTACATCTCATCTATTTGTGGGTTTTTCGTCACTGTTCCTATCACCGGTTTGGTTGCGAGGCTGACCTTCACAAATTTACCTCCATGCCACTTCAAATCTATTTTGCGCCCATGCAAGAAGCAGGGATATTGGTCCCTTTCTCGCTGCAAGTAGCTGTGATGCCCTCCTAAATTGTTATCCTCGCTATATAGTGGCCTGAGCCCAAGACCCTGTAGATCTCTGGTGAGGGAAGGAGGGACAGGGGGGTGAGGACAGGTGGGGCCCCTGACCGCTCCGGGCCCTGCCAACTAATGGGGTTTTGGCTGGGTTCCCCCGCTCTTGGTGGGGTTGTCGATGTCATCTGGGGGGAAAGGGATGCCCAGTCAAACCAAAACAGAAACCCTTGGGGTTTCTGAAAAACAAGGCCGCTGTGAAGCGGCAGTTGTGGCCTCACGAGTGACCCCTGCTGCGCGTCCCTTGCTGTGCTGCGACCTGGGCCGTTCCAGGGGTGTTTGTGCCCCTGCCACTGCAGGGGGAGAGCCCCGCCACTCTCTGTCTGACATACTGTTTGTTCTAAAATGTACAGACATGATTGATGTGAATCTGTATATTTATAAATATACACCCTGTTTTTGACTCCCAAAATGACCCCGTAAAAAGCTTGGTACCTTGATAAAAATTGCCCTCCAAATGGCCCGGAAAATTTTTCTTGTTTTTTTGTCGTTTTTTAAAAAAACTGTGTGTTTTATAAATTAAAGCCAAAACAGGTTAATTAACCTTGGACATGAAATTTGGTACGGAAAAAATTTTTATATATATTGGCGTTTAAAAAGCGTTTATTTTTGCAGCACACCAGCAAAACAACATTTAAAAACCCGGATGTTAAAATTTCGCCAAAAATTGAGCTGCACAAAATTTTAGCTTTGTAGCGTGTTACAATTGCGTGTTTTTTACGCCCCAAAAAAAAGAGATACAGTTGTAAATTAAAATTTGCTTTTGAATTAGGTACAGGAAAAATTTATATATTTTGGCGTTGAAAAAGATGGTTTCTTGGGGTCAGCACACCAGCAAAAAACGCTTAAAACCCCCGGATGTAAATTGCCCCAAAAAAATTTTTTGACAAAATAGTAGTTTGTAGCGGTTTACAATTGGTGTTTTCTACGCCCAAAAAGAGTACAGTTTTTATTAACCTTTGCTTGTGAATTAGGTACAGGGAAAAATTTAATATTTGGCGTTGAAAAAAAAAGGGGTTTTTTTTTGTCAGCCACCAGCAAAACAACGCTTAATTAACCCCTGGATGTAAAAATTTGGGAAAAAGAATTGAGCAGCCAAAAATGAAGTGGTATTTTTTATTTAAAAACCTGTTTTTTAAATGAATACAACAGGAATGGGTTTGATCCCCCCTTTGGGAAATTTAAAGTATATGCCTGAGTGGCGCACACTGGTTTCGATCCAATACCCCAAAAAATTGAAATAGAAATTTAAAAGAACAGTCTCTGAGACAAGCTGGACCCCCAGAAATGCTTTAAAAATCTTCTTCATTTAAAAGCTACAGCCGGGCTGCACCCCTTCCCCGATGACACAGTGAGAGGGTGTGAGCTCCCCGGGGTCGCGCCGACTTATTTTGTGCGGGGTCGTCACAGAATCCCGCCCGGGCTTGATTGGCTTAAACCTGCACAGTCATACAGGTATGCTTTTTTCCTCCAGGTGCTTTGCCCATGTAGCGCCAGTGCTCGCGCCTTTTTTCAATCAAAAAAACCCACTTCGTTACCCGAAGTACCCCCAAAATTCGACTTCGTTCCCAACCCAAGTTTTCCCGAAAAACTAAAGAATTCCACTTCGTTAGAATCGTTCGCCCATCTCTTTTAAAATGGAAACTATGCAAACCATGCAGTAACTTGTGCTGTGCACATACTAGGCTATATTTACAATGACAATTGCACTAAAATCCTGGCACACATGCTTTCTACCACATTTATTATGTGTTTTAGACAGTTTTTAGACACTTCTGTGTGGTGTTCCACAAATGAGTGTGTCTTCTATAAAGGGACAAAGCTGTGAACCAAAGCAATGCAACAACATTTTATTGAAACTGTTGAAACAAACTGAAACAACAAATGGTGTAAAGTTAGACATCAGTGTCTAAACATGCAGCAGATTTATCAAACATTGACAAATCTGTCTCGTTGTTAGTCTGTCTACATCGTCTACATTTTAGACAGTATTCAACAAATTTTCCCCCCCCGTTTTTCAAAATGAAACCATTTTTTTTAAACTATCCAGGAAATTTAGAGCTAAGGATTTCCTAACTTGTTCACCGATAAGGGCTTTTGACAATGTCCACACTTCTGGCACAATTAGGTCTCAAGTCTGCAATCATGTCCACTTCCAGTCCCAGCATCTCTGGTCTACTACTAACCTCTCCAGCGCTCCCTGCAGCCACTTTCCTGCTCTTTCTCTCTGCCAACTGTCCACTCATGGCCGGCATCTAAGGGGCGCACCTTCCTAAGTTTCCCACATCAAATCATTCCTGGCCATTGGCTATTTCTGGACATCCCATGCCCACTATTTGATATCCATTTCCACCTGTCTGCCATTTCTGTGTGTTTTTTCTCTGATTGCCTTTATGTTACCATTCCTGAACCTGCCTTGTCTGAAGCCTACCTTGACCTCACGTCTAAATTTGACCTCATTTGTACGCTGCAATCTCTCACTGTTTGCCTGTTCCTGACTACGTCTCTGCCTTGTCCTCCTGTACAAAGCTTCTTGGCTTGTCGGCTGTCATCGCGAGAACTTAGGTTGCGAGTAGTGACCTGTAGATTTTCTGCAGCAAACACCAACCAGCCTTGTGGTGGGCACTGATGAAGATTGGGGGTCCTTTAGACTCCCACGCCTACCCTGTCAAGGTGACCTAGCAGATCCACCTCCTGTCCAGTGTTCCACTGTGACGGTGCCTAAACGGTGCCTAAAACAAGCAAAGCTCTGGGGTTTTCCACATGGCAAATTTACTGTAGAAATTTCTGTGACTGTTCCATATAGCTAAACAGAGTTTATAAAAATTCTCTTATTAGAAATAACCCCGTTCTCAATAATGTAACGGGTTTTCATTCACAGAGATATCTGCAACAAATCTGTTGTGTTTAAACATACTCTGGAAGCATGACACCTTATAAAAATAAAATTTCAAAATTTTGCAGGTAGATGCTGCTTGCCTTCCAATATGCAGGGTTGACAAGCAATCTGATTAGCTGCAGGTGTTTATTAAATGTGCAAAAAAATGTGAAAAAAACCCCACACAAAATCCTATAGATGACAATTAGAGAGCACATAACACATATCACCCCCCCAAAGAGTCACTAGAAAGCCAGTGACAGTCTTTCATCATGCTCTCACCTGCAGCTTCCTTGCTCTCCCCCATCTGATTAAGGGGTTGTCCCATCTAGCTGTTTTCACTCTTAACTGCCTTTTCAGGCTTTCACTATCTCTGCAGACAGTGGGCGGATCTACAGCAGTGACTGACATTGTAGCTCTGCTAACTCCTATTCTTAGCTGTGTCTGTTACAGGGACATTACTGAGGGAGGGGTTGTAGAAAGGAATTAGACTGTCAATGCAGGATGTCTAAATATAAATGTGAGTTAGAACACCTGTATTTATAATAAATGGAAGCTTCTAATGAGAGCACAAAAACTCATATGCTGTCAAGACACACTGTTAGCTGCTGAGTGATTCTGTTATATCTGATGTAATTTCACATAAATGTGCCCTGCAGACCTGACAGGATAATACAAAGATGCTCCTAGGTCAGTAACTCTGAGGGTTAGAAGGACCCAGAGGAGGGACATGTACCTATCACACTATGATGGCATATTCTATCGATATGCCATCATAGTGTATGGTGGGAACACGCCTTTAACATACACATTCAGCATTTCCACTCATTTTAGGGTAATAGAATAGATGCACAGGTTTGTGCACAGACAACTATTAATGTCAGCAATGTATGTAGTTAACCCTCTACATTAATTCATGGGCATTACTATTGTAATATCTTTTATTTAACAGCCTACAGAATTCACATTGCAGATAAACAATTCTGCACAAACTGTGGTGTCTATGTCTCCTCTACTGCCTCTCTATTACATCTCCCTTGCTAGGTGGTTAATAGTCTGATTCCTGACCTCACATCTACAGTACCAACCAGGTGGTCTGCCCCTGTTACACTATCATGGACAGTGCTTCAGTCATCTTACTTCAACTAAATTCATCTTCCCTGATAACCTACAGACAAGCTCATAATTATTTCATATGATCTGTGGATCTCTCATGTGAATACACAGCAAGCCTTCCAGAATTCACACTTTGTAATTGCAATAAAATATCTTCTCAAGTGCATTGGGATATTCAGCCAATTCCTCACCATAAACTTTCGTTATCTCTTATCAAGGTCATATATGTGTCAATAAAACTAAATGTGAGGTTCTGCCCAAAATAACTGCAATTATCTGCTAAAACCCAAATATTTTTCCTGACTCTCACATTGGCCAAATGCATATGATATTTCTATAAAGCAGAGTGCCAAACAGCTTCATTGCACCGCTAATGCTGGTTATCTTGGAGGAAACAAGGGATCTGATAGAGATGTAACCAGTTGGATTTTTGGATCTTAGTACAGTGTCTTAGCTTCCAGGTGGTATCTGGCAGAAATATTGACTTAACCATCGGGGATTTTTTAGCTGAACCAGACAACCCTTTAAAGTGAAGCTTTGTGGCAGAATAAGGGTCTGACTAAAGACCTGTTTTTGACGTTATATTACATGTCCCATGTACAGATATACTGTATGTAAAATTGGAAGTTAGTTATTAAACATAATGAATGATTGACAAGGAATTCATCATTTATATGCCAATGAATTGCAAAAAATGTGTTTTAGTATTCTTTTTGCTTATTTAACAAAAACAAGAAAATTGAGTATAAAATCGAGAGTAAAGAGAACCTGTCACATAGTTTATGCCCCCTTTCTGAGGACAGCACAAGCTGGTGACAGACCTGCTGTTTGCGGCATGGTGTCCCTTATTCTGTAATATGCTGTAGTTTCAGAGTATTTAATGCTCAAGTCTACAGTTATCAGCCAGAAAAAGAGTCCAGCTTATTCATGAGCAGGTGTTAGCCCCACTCACCCAAGGCTAGCCCTGCCCATCTGACCGTTATTCACATGTTTCTACCTATTCAATGTATTTGGTTATTCAGTAGTGAGTGGCCTTGGCTAGATGTGGGTGGGCGGGCCTAACACCTGCTCATGAATAAGCTGGACTCTTTTTCTGGCTGATAACTGTAGACTTGAGCATTAAGGGCCACATGTATGAAAACTGTCTAGGTCTAAATTCACTACGTTTCCCACAGCAACCAATCAGAGCGCACCTTTCATTCTTCCAGAGCACTATATGAAATTAAAGGGGTGCTCTGATTGGTTTCTATGGGAAACAAAAGGAATTTTAGGACTAGACATTTTTCATACATATGGCCCTAAATGCTCTGAAACTACAGATTAAGGGACACAGCTCTGGAAACGCAGGTCTGTCATGCTGTCCTCAGCAAGGGAAGCATAACTTATGTGACAGGTTCTCTTCAAGTTTGGAAAAAATAGAGATTTTCATTTTAAGTAATAGCAACCAGCCCTGGTTGACAGTTATGGACTGAAGCATAACAGAAACCTTAATCACTTTAATATCCTAAAGTATTTATGAAAGATGCCTAATGTAATAAGCATCTATGTTGAATAACATAACAAAATGGAGTCAATATACAGTTATCAGAATCAGCAGGAATGCACCTCTTTAGCCCAGTGATCCACTTTAAAATCTCTTAAGATATGAACCTTAGTGCATATTATTTTTCTAATCCAGAATTAAAACAGTAGTGCTCTGTGCTCTTTGGTAGCTTCATTCATTAGCAGGCTGCACTCCTAATCTTTTCCATATGGGGAAGAGTAGCAGTAGATTTGAATTATTCCATTCATTTAGCTTTCTGGATTTTGTAGAGGGAAATTCAATAGTTAGCAAGGCCCTGTGATCACAGCAGCATCAGCACTATTTAGCAGTGTGTGTAGGAGTGCACTAGCAAAGGAGAGGGTAGGAATTTCACATATAATGATGACTTTTCCTAAATATATGGTCATAAAAGCATGATAGGTGCAAAATCCCCCTGGGATACTCAGGTGGTCTGCACATGTCACTCTAGCATGTCTAAAGCAGTTTTAACAGTATTTTAGTCATCCAAGTTCAAATAAATTCATTTTGCTTAATAACCTACAGACACGCTCATAAATATTTCATATGATCTGTGGATCTCTTGTGTGTATACACAGCAAGCCTTCCAGAACTCACACACTTGGTAATTGCAATAAACAGCAAAATATCTTCTCAAGTGCATTGGGGATATTTCCAATCCTCCCATAAACTTTCTTTATCCTTTAAAGGGTTTAATTTTCAAAAAACAAAAATGGGGTTTGCCCAAAATAACCACTATAATTTGTTACAACCCAAATAGTTGTAGAAAAATTTGCCTACCGGCATATCTTCCCTGACTCTCACATTGGCCAAATACATATGATTTTTTAAAATTTTCAGCGAAAATAACAGCTTCTTTACAGCACTAGTGCTGTTTATCTTGAAGGGAAACAAGGGATCTGACGGAGATTTAACCAGTTGGATTTTTGGATCTTAATGCAGTATGGAG
The DNA here is from genome assembly GCA_025379985.1 of Phyllomedusa bahiana. Classification (NCBI taxonomy): domain Eukaryota; kingdom Metazoa; phylum Chordata; class Amphibia; order Anura; family Hylidae; genus Phyllomedusa; species Phyllomedusa bahiana. Next base: position 18,446 of record JAODAL010052955.1, read on the forward strand.
TGGATGATGTACTCTCAGATATTCTACTTGTCTGGCTGCCTGTTCCTACTTTAGAGTATGTTAGCACATACAGTGCTTGAATATACATTAATATTTTTAGTTACTTTATATTAATTCATATTTCTTTTTTTTCTTTGTTCTAGATACTGTATTGAATCTGAAGCTCTGCGGGTTTGGACGCCTCTCTGCAGCCTACGTCATGCATTTCCTCTAATGTATTTATAATTTTTTTATATACTGTATATGTTATTATGTTTATGTTCTGTCTTGGTATTTTGCTTACTTAACAAAAACAAGAAAAGTGGTTATAAAATTAGATTAAAGGGGTTTTTCCCCACCAAAGAATTAGCTTTTAAATGAGGGAAAAGTAAATGAGGCTATTACCCAAAAACATCGTTTTGATTTTTTTCGGAGTAGCGAAGATCTTTTCTATGTAGGTAAAATTTTTCTTGGGTTGCGATCCCTTTCCCGTCCTTTCCAATCGATTGCTCCCCAAACGCCATCTGACCATAGTGAGCTCTCTTGGGGTGAGTCCTTTCCCCCTCTTACCCAAAGCCTTAGCACCTACTCTTTCCTTCTCCTCTTTAGTTTGTCCTTTGCCTTTGACACTGTTGACCATTCCCTCCCAATACAAATCCTCTTATCCCTTGGCATCACAGACTTGGCCCTTTCCTGGATCACCTCATACCTCACCGATTGTACATTGAGCATCTATCACTTTCACACCACATCCTCCTCTCACCCTCTCTCTGTTATTATGCCCCAGGGGTCAGTCCTGGTCCCACTACTTTTCTCTATCTACACTCTTGGCTTTTTTACTCATATCATACATGTAGAGAAGGCGAAATTTATTCTAAAAGAAGTGGAATTCTTTAGAAATTTCAGGAAAACTTCAGTTCAGAACGAAGTGAACTTTGGGGTACTTCGGGTGAAAAAGTGGCTTTTCTTGATAAATGGGTGCGGCACATGCTTACATGGGGCAAAGCACTTGGGGGGGAAGAAGGGCATAGCCTGATGACTGGCAAGATGAAGCCAATCAGAGATGGGGGGGATTCTGTGACGTCACAGCACTATATAAGTCCGGGCGCGATGCTGGCAGCTCACACTCCTCTCACTGTACTGATTAGGGAAGGTGCTGCCGCGACTGCTTGTAATGGCTCTTACTGAAGAATTGATTTTTATACAGCGATTTTTGTGGGGTGTCTCAGCTTGTCTCAGAGACTGCTTCTCTTAACGTTCTATTTCTGATTTTTTTTTTGGGTATTGGATCTGAAGTCCAGTGTGCATCCAGTGCAGCTGCAAATACATTTTAATGCTATCTGCTCACAGCACATTGAATATCCAAGGGGGATCTAAGCCTGTTCCTGTTGTATTCATTTAAAGAAACAGCATTTTTACAATACAATTTCCACTTCATTTTTGGCTGCTCAATTCTTTTACGCAATTTACATCCAGGGGTTAATTAAGCGTTGTATTGCTGCTGTGGTGACTCAAAGAAATCGTCTTTTTCACCGCCAAAAAATATATTTTTCCTGCAGCATAATTCACAAGCAAAGGTTAATTGCAATTTTTTCTCTTGTTGTGTAGCGTAAAAAACACGCCATTGTAACATGCTACAAAGCTAGTAGTTTGTGGTTGCTCAACTGTTTGGCGCAATTTACATCCAGGGTTAATTAAGCATTGTTTTGCTGCTGTGGTGACTCAAGAAACCGTCTTTTTCACCGCCAAAAAATACATTTTTCCTGTAGCATAATTCACAAGCGAAGGTTAATTACAATTTTCTCTCTTGTTGTGTAGCGTAAAAAAACACGGCATTGTAACACGCTACAAAGCTAGTAGTTTGTGGTTGCTCATTTGTTTGGCGCAACTTACATCAAGGGGTTAATTAAGCGTTGTTTTGCTGCTGTTGTGAATCAAAGAAACCGTCTTTTTCACCGCCAAAAAATACATTTTACCTGTAGCATAATTCACAAGCGAAAGTTAATTACAATTTTTTCTCTTGTTGTGTATTGTAAAAAACACGCCATTTTAACACGCTACAAAGCTATTAGTTTGTGGTTGCTTAATTGTTTGGTGCAATTTACATCCAGGTGTTAATTAAGCATTGTTTTGCTGTTGTGGTGACTCAAAGAAATCGTCTTTTTCACCGCCAAAAAATACATTTTTCCTGTAGCATAATTCACAAGCGAGTGTTAATTACAATTTTTTCTCTTGTTGTGTAGCGTAAAAAACACGCCATTGTAACACGCTACAAAGCTAGTAGTTTGTGGATGCTTAATTCTTTGGCGCAATTTACATCCATGGGTTAATTAAGCGTTGTTTTGCTGCTGTGGTGACTCAAATAAACCGTCTTTTTCATCGCCAAATAATAAATTTTTCCTGTAGCATAATTCACAAGCGAAGGTTAATTACAATTTTTTCTCTTGTTGTGTAGCATAAAATACACACCATTGTAACACGCTACAAAGCTGGTAGTTTCGGGCTGCTCAATTCTTTTGCGCAGTTCACATCCAGGGGTTAACTAAGTATTTTTCTGCAGTTGTACTCAGTAAAAGAAACTTTGTTTTTCACCGCCACATAAGAAATTCTGTAGCATAATTCAGATCCGAAGGTTAATTAAGCCTGTTCGTGCTTTTATATTCAGTAAAATACACAGAGTTTTTAAACGGCACATACAAGTCAATTTTTCCTGCCCATTTGTGGACGTTTTTAACCAAAAGGGTTTTACCCAAGCTTCTAGGGGGTTCATTTGGAGTCAAAACGGGTGTTTATTTACATATACAGATTTTTTTTAAAAAACAGTGCTGTACTTTTTAGAACAAACAGTATGTCAGACAGAGAGGTGGCAGCTCTTCACCTGCGAGTGGAGGGGCAAAAACATTCCTGGAGAGGCCCAGGTCGCAGCACAGAAAGGGGGAGTCGCAACAAAGGTCACTCGGTGAGGCCAAAAACGCCCTGTATTTGCGGCCTGGCTGACTAGAAACCCCAAAGGGGTTTTTGATTGGTTAATAGGTCACCCCACTTCCCCCAGATGAATCGCAACCCCACCAAAGATGGGTGGGAACGTCGACAAAACCCCTTTTGTTGGGCGGGCCCGGGAGGGGGGCAGCGCCCTCACCGTCCTCAACCCGCCTCTGTCCCACCCGGGTTCCCTCAGCCAAGATCATATGTGGCTGGGCTCGCCCCACTAATAGCGAGGATGAAAAATTTGAGGGGGCAGTCAGCAGCTATTTGGCAACGAAGAAATGGGGCCGATGCCCCCCTGCTTTTTTGCATAGGGCAAATATAGATGTGAGGGGGCAGGGGAGGTCATTTTGTGGGGGGTCAGCCTCGGCCCAAGCCCGGTGATGGGAAAAACACAGTGACATGAAACACAAATAATGATGATTACCGACCCACTTGGAGCCGGGTGAAACAAGGGCTTCATCACGCAGGAGAAGAAGGCGCACTTGGTGTCAGGCAGGGCGAGCCAGCAAGGGGTTGTGGGGCCGGAGTCACAGGGAGCGCAGTCGGGCGGGACCCAAGGGCCAAGGTAGAAACCCGTTCGCAGGTCCAAGAAAGTAGCGGACAATGACTCACGAGGCAGCGGCGGCAGTAGTCCTCAGTGCGGAGCGTTGGGGGTAAAACCCTACTCGGCGGTGTGGCAGTTTCTTTGCTAAGAACAAGGAGCCGAAATGGGTATATGTAAATCTGGGGGCGAAAGTAAAAGCGTGGCCCAGGGACTAACGTTGGCACCACGGCCCCCGGTCAACACATGCGCGCCACCACCCGGGGGGCCTGGGAGAAACGGGGCTCAGTTTGGTGGTCCACCCGCCCGCAAAAAAGCAGCGGCCAGGGGGGCACGCAGCCATTGCAGCCAGTCAAGGCTCCACCCCTCTGAGGGGGGAGCTGTTCTCTTTGACATCACCCCGGTCCAAAGGGCCCTGCCCCTCCTACTCATGGCGCCTTTTCCCCGGGTTTTCAGGAGGCGATTTGCAAAGAAACAAAGAAGCGTCCAACCACCAAAGGTAAACAGCTGACAGTCCCTTCCCAAGTTGTGGTACTGCATCCCCCCTTTTCCCAAATGGTGGACCTGCCCCATTGGGGAAAACTAATGGCTTGTCCGAGCCGAAAAGGAAGTTCCAAGCCGAAATTTTCTTTTTCCAAAAAGGCTTACCGACTTCATAAAAGGGGAAGAAAAAAGGGGGGGCCCACCCCTTTGGGGCTTATCTTTTGTTAAAAGGTTGCACCGGCAGCGCGGATCGGGCTGTAACTACGGTCAGGGCCAGTACATTCCTTTACGGCCCACGGGGTGAATTGCTTCCCTGCCCAGGCAAACCAAACAATTGGACAGGAAAACCCGCTTTCCCCCCCCATTTGTAAAATTGCTGTGCTGCGTTAATGTCCCCTCCTCCTCCTCCACCACCAACCATCTCAGCCTCCACAAGTACTGCTCCATCATACCACATGTGTAGGGGCACGGGTGTCACCAGTTTACACCTGGTTTGCCTCGGTGAACAAGTCACAAGGGGGGGAACTGCCCCGCGCATGCAGCAAGAAACGATTTTGGTTTTCTCTGCGCCAACTGCAAATGGGAAGCATGGTGAGGGGGCAATGGAGGAAACACGTGCCGCGCTGCACCGGGGAGGGTGGTCCATCCTCTCATGGCGCTGTTTCAATTTTGGTTGTGAAAGGTTCCTAATCTTCACCGATTTTAAAAGATTCTGAAAAGGGCCAGGAAACGGCATGAACTTTATCCATTCCTACAAAGCCAAAACACCCTCCTCGAGTTGCAGCGGCAGAAAAGCCTCCCCAAACACACTCTGATAAAGCCATGTTTCCACCATTTGGGAATTCCCCCTGCACATGTTGGACCGACTTTATGAACAGAGAAAGGCCATTAATATTTTTTGATGTCCGGCGGACGGGAAATGTGAGCCAGGGCCGTTTTTTGCGTGAACCTGTCGTTTGTTGAGGCCATTAGGGGGGGACTGGAGACGTGGGGACTACATTCTCCTGAAACTTGAGCCCGGGGTGGGGACGACATGGGGGGAATAGTAGGACAAATGGAGACATAAGGGGGCTTTGTTGGTGAAGTGAGTGGTTTTTTCTCCCCAGGTGAAAAAGGAGGAGGACCCAGAACAGTGGAGGGGGTAATGGAGATGAGGAAGAGGGGCAGATGCCCCGCAACACCTGGCAGTATACAGGGGGAGTGGAGGCGGGGACCCCTGGGAGTCATTGTCAGATGGCCCCGCACATCTGATTTCCCTGGCTTGAACCGAATAGTCTCCATCCGGCAGGGGGGATATTTTCTGGTCCCCCCCTATTGGCCCCCTCGCTACCGGCCCCCCCCCAAAATGGGACCCTTTTTTCCCCTGCTGAGAGGAGGACAAACTCAAATACTATAGAGAAATTCCGTAGTCAGTTGGCCCTGCCTATGGGGGCACTCCCTCCTCTACTTCGCCCCGGGGGATTCCTCGCGCTCACTTAATACTGCCGGGCTGCTGGGGGGAAGGGGGGGGGGGTAGGAGCGACCACTCCTCAGCAGCAAACCCAATCTGGGGGTCACTGATGAGAACTTTCCCTTCCCCGCCCATGAGGAGGGAAATTTGCCAGCAGCACAAAACAGCAGGACCTGGGCATCCCGAACCAACAGGTGGTGGCCCACTTTGGGCAGCACCCCATTAAAAAAATCCGTGGATACGGGGCACCAAACTGGATGTGTGGCCGCAACTTGCCAGTTTGCAGTGGAGAAGCTGTCCTGCCCGCAAGTATGTGGCACAGCGTGGGTGTTCAGTGCGCGGGGCCATCGTTACCCCAAGGGAACCCGCTTGTCCACCGGAAAAATGTGGAACGCCTGACCTTTGTCAAGATGAAATAGGCGTGGATCGGCCAGGATTTCCACACACCAATGTCTTAGGCGTCAGTCTGGGTTCAAACTACCTGCCTCAGCCACTATTCTGATGCCGCCACCCGCCTGATGCCACAAAATCTGCTGGCAGTTTCTCCATCTGCCTACCCCCACTTTACCAGGGACTGGTATTTGCCACCCACCTCAAAACTCCGTCATTGTGCCACTCTATGACCTCATGCTGCTGTTGCTGTTGCCGTTACATCCACACTGTGTCATTGTGCCACTCTCTGACCTCATGCTGTTGCTCCTGCCGCCGTCACCTCCACTCTCTGTCATTGTTCCACTCTGTGGCCTACTACTGTGTTTGCCCCAACCAGAATGTCATTGTGCCACTGCCTGACCTCATGCTGCTGCCACCGTGACCTCCACTCTCAGTCATTGTGCCACTCTGTGGCCTACTACTGTTTTGTCACCTCCAGAATGTCATTTTGCCACTGCCTGACGTCTGCTGGGTGCTGTCCCTGACCTCCACACTGTGTCATTGTGCCACTCTGTGGCCTACTACTGTTTTGCCATCTCCAGAATGTCATTGTGCCACTCTCTGACCTCATGCTGCTGCTGCTGCCACCGTGACCTTCACTCTCTGTCATTGTGCCACTCTGTGGCCTACTACTGTTTTTCCACCTCCAGAATGTCATTGTGCCACTGCCTGACCTCATGCTGCTGCTGCTGCCGTAACCTCCACACTGTGTCATTGTGCCACTCTGTGGCCTACTACTGTTTTTGCCACCTCCAGAATATCATTGTGCCACTGCCTGACCTCCTGCTGCTGCCGCCGTAACCTCCACTCCCAGTTATCGTGGCTCTTTGTGTTCTCCTACTGTTTTGCCACCTCCAGAATGTCATTGTGCCACTGTATGACCTCATGCTGCTGCTGTGGCTGCTGCCGTAACCTCCACACTGTGTCGTTGTGCCACTCTGTGGCCTACTCCAGTTTTTGCCACCTCCAGAATGTCATTGTGCCACTGCCTGACCTCATGATGCTGCCGCCATGACCTCCACTCTCAGTCATTGTGCCACTCTGGCCTACTACTGTTTTTCCACCTCCAGAATGTCATGTGCCCCTCTGACCTCAGCGCTGCTGTCGTATCCCACACTGTGTCAGTGCCCCTTTTGGCCTACTATGTTTTTTTTCCCCTCTAGAAGTCATTTTGGGCCCCCGCCTGACCTCATGCTGCTGCTGTCGTGACCTCCCCAAAGTGTCTTGTGCCACTCTGTGGCCTACTCCAGTTTTTTTCCACCTCCAAATGTCATTGTGCCACTGCCCAAACCCCATTTCTGGCCTGCCCCAT
>JAODAL010052956.1:0-25628 GCA_025379985.1 Phyllomedusa bahiana
TGTGATGGAAATTCTGATTGTGACCCTGCAGGGAATGAAGAGAATGGTCATGCTGGGACCTGTAGTGCAGCTGAGTTAACTGGCTCCAATGGCGGCTGTATTTCCAGTAGCTTTTACTGCAGTGGTCCCAAAGACTATAGTGACTGTAGGAATGGAAAATGTGAGCCGCTAGACCCAGAAAAGAAAAGGGTTTGCTCAGGCGCTAGTGAGGGGCAGGTCAGTTTTCTTTGAACCCTCAGATGGTAACGAAATCCCTAGTAATGAAGCTGAGGTAAACGCAAGGAATTCCCTATGTGCAGTGGTTGTCAGCAGTATCCCTGATATAACTGGCAGGTATCTTGAGAGTTCTCCCTTGGAGATAGATACAGGGGATGTGGAGGAAGTGTCTCCATATGTTGTTGCAGTAATGTCTGATGAGCGTTTTAGGAGTGGCGTTCTGTCTGCCCAGTCTGAAAAGGGAAAACCTGCCATAAGCTATGAGGTTGGTGATGTTCCTGAGCATGATTGCTGTATACTCGCTGTAAAGGAAAATAAAGTTTTGGAGAGGGTGAATGCTTCTCATATGTGTGTTGCTAGTGGCAATACCCAAGTAATAGAGAAGTGTGTAGACAGTGGCAGGGGTCTGGTGTGGACACTGGCGGGTTGGGTGAATTTGATAGCATGCTTGATGCAGGAGTGGTCTTGACAGGCGCGAAGAGTTCTCCCATGCTGGCAGCTAGTAGCCAAGAGGCAGAGCTTCAAGAGAGGGTCAGTGAGGACCAGATGACTTGTTTTGAATGGAGGCTTTGGTCTCATCATGATCCTGCAGACAAAGAGGTAGCAGGTTTGGGTTCAGGTGTACCCCAAGAGGCCATTGTGTATAGTGAACCTGACCGGTGTGTTGCCCACTATGGGATGAGTCCACAGTTGAGCTGAACGTGAAAAATGTTGTCCCTGCCCCTGAGGATGTGGAGAAGACTGTGGCCCTGTGTAGGAGCTTTGACCCAGGGGGAAGGATTGTACAGGGTGATCAAGGCCTTTATCAATCGGGAGGGATATGTGGCAGAGCGACCATAGGCAGTCACAGAGTTCTGCCACTAGGTGGCGTACGTGCCATCGAGAGCCTGGTCTCGGTGGGGGAAGCCAGGTATTGTCAGTCAGCAACATTAGGGTGCTGACTCTTGTACTTAGCATGGCTAATGTCCAGCCATTAAGGGCTGGCCTTCCCGGAACAACTGCAGATGGGTGGGTGGTTGCTCCCACGTTCCAGGTCTCTGGGTTCCGGCCCAGGTGTTGGGTGCTTCTCTGGAGGCTTATTAAAGGCCTCCTACTCCAGATGATCGGGGGCGTGGTCTGCTACCAGAGTGTGGAGCAGCAGCAGAGCTGGAGACAGAGGCTCTGGCCCCTGGATGCTTAGGAGAAGCCGGAACCAGTAGAGACTGGCAAGCGAATGTGTTTGTGGGGCTGTGCAGTAGGCACCGACCCCTGGTAGTTGAGGGCTAAACGTGTATATGTTTAGTCAGTGGCCAGACTGCCGAGGAATTTGTTTTATGTGTTTGTTTTCTTGTATCCTGCCTAATAAAGCTGGTTGAGACCAGTCTTAAACAAAAGCTTGTGTTGGAGTGCAATCTATGGAGGTGCCAACCGTTTAACCAGAACGGCGATCCAAGAGCGAAATACCCCCAGGACGGCCCAGGAGGGCGTCCAGATGTGAGTGGACCGTCACACTGCTTATGGGGACATATACCTGCCTATACATACCTATAACCTGCTTATGGGGACATATACCTGCCTATGGGGACATACAGCTGCCTATCCTTGCCTGTGGGGACATATACCTGCCTATAACCTGCCTATGGGGACATATACCTGCCTTTAACCTGCCTATGGGGACATATACATGCTTATGGGGACATATACCTGACAATGGGGACATATACCTGCCTACAACCTGCCTATGGGGACATATACTTGCCTATAACCTGCCTATACATGCCTATAACCTGCCAATGGGGACATACTGTATATCTGACTATACATGCCTAGACCAGCCTATAACCTGCCTAAGGGGGGCATTAAACTGCCTATTCCTGCCTATGGGGAAAATATTTCTGCCTATGGGGGACATTAAACTGCCTATACCTGACTAGGTAATTTTATTGGTATCTATTTTTATTTTTAAAATTTACCAGTATCCGCTGCATTTTCCACCCTAGGCTTATACTCGAGTCAATAAGTTTTCCTGTTTTTTTGTGGCAAAAGTAGGTGCCTAGACTTATATTCTGGTCGGCTTATACTCGAGTATATACAGTATATAAATTAATTATATCTCCCCAAAGACATCTTTTCTACTCATAACTAAGATGCTCTATTCCCCTTATTAGTTTAGTTGCTCGTCTTTGTACATTCTCTAGCTCCATTAGATCCTTTCTATAAACTGGAGCCCACAACTGAACAGCATATTCCAAGTGAGGCCGCACTAATGCTTTACATAGTGGTAGTATTACTTCCCTGCTCCGCGAGTCCATGTCTCTTTTAATGCACACATATATCCTGCTTGCCTTAGAGACATCTTAGGACAGCTGGTTATTGGATCCACTTGGCCACCACAAGTGGTGGTGTAAGCCACATCAGGGAACAGAATCTAAGGGGCCCTTGGTTTTCACCAAAAGGCAGGTTGCACTTTCCATAGCAAGAGACACACAGGTCACCACCCCTAATGCGACCTGCTTGTGGTGGCGGCCAAGTTGTAGCGAGGTACAAAATCATATGGCAGGCTTATGGTCGGGGACAGGCAGAAGCATCAAGGCAGTCAAAGCATGGTCATGGGACGAAGGCAGGAGGTCAGGAACACAATAGAGGCAGACAGGCAAAGAATCCTTTCTCTAAGGCAATGAAGGCACATAGATCCAGCAAGGACATGGAGGATGTGACTGTGTTAAATAGGGTCAGTGCCTGGTGATTAACGTGCTGGCCCTTTAAACTTTACTGAGCTGGTCCGCTCTCACCATAGGGATGCGCCGGCTAGCAGGAGAACAGTGGGGAGAGGTGAGTAAACATTTGGGGACCTGGTATTGCGAGTGCACCCATGGCCCAAATTGCAGGTTGCGGTGCCAGTTGTGCCCGGAGTGCAGGGCAGTGAAGAGACAAGAGTGTACCCACAACCTGCTGTGTGGGCAGCCATGGCACTCATAAGAAGGCATTGCATGTTGTTCTGTAGTCTATGATTTACACCCAGATCCTTCTCAACTAGCAATTCATCCAGTTTTTTACCCCCTAGGACATCTGGTGCCAGCAGATTGTTAGTACCCAGATGCAGAACTTTACATTTATCCACATTGAACCTCATTTGCCAAATGGATCCTGAAACACTCAATGTGTCCCGGTCTGCTTGCAATTTATGAACATCTTCAATAGATTGCACTACACTATAAAGCGTGATATCATCTACAAAAATAGAAACCTTGACATTAATACCCTCCCATATATAATGAATAAATATATTGAATAAAAGCAGACCCAGTACTAAGCCTTGGGGTCACTACTTGTAAATGGGTACCAGTCACATTAAGAATCATTTAACTCCACGCTTTGTGTATGACCTGTTAGCTAGTTTTTAATCCAGTAACACAGTATTATTTCTAATCCTATAGACTTTAATTTACCCAATAGACCCAATGTCAAACACCTTTGCAACCTCTAAGAATACTATAACCACAGCTGCCCCTTACACATCTCTTCATAAAAACAGATCAGGTTGGTCTAACAACTTCTGTCCTTAGTAAAGCCATGATGGCAATATCTTGTAATATTATATACCATACCATGGTTAAAATCATATAAACCTGCAGAATCACCATGCCATTTATACCACAAAGTGGATGCTGTAAACAAAAAAAAACTATCAACATTTTTTTCAACACTTTGGGCAACATGTATGAATCCTGGTGCTGAAAGGCCAGTTCGAAATAGCTTTAAGGCAGTGTAAAAAGTGTCAGAATGTATGAACCTGTTCTGCCGTTCATACATACAGGCGCAGTCTAGGGCCAATTCGACAACTCGGGCTCAGGCACCACCTTTAACTTGGTCTGGCTGTTCTAACTGTTCTGCGTCGAAGTTCTGGCGTCAAAGAATCATAAATATGTCTACTTCTATGAATGTGGTGCAACATCCCCAGAACACCCCAAATCTTTAGTGCATTAAAAGGTGTCTTTAGCACATTACGAAGGGACTTATTGCAGCAAAGTTTGGAGTGCGCCTGTTCATACATTCTTTTTAGCTCAAAGTACACCAGAAAACTGGCGCAGCCACATTCATATGTCGCCCTTTATATATAAGTACCTTTGAAAAGTAAAAATCATTATGTGATAAACCAACTCTAATACTGCCAAATTGATCATAAAATGTAAACAAGTTTTGACTTTTGTACATTAGAAAGGAAAAAAACTCTGCATCATAAAGTGTAAATACATATTTGTTTCCTCCTCCCAAGTGTGTAATCTTACATTTATCCATGTTAAACTTTCCTCCACCCATGCCTCACATCTCTAGCTTATCATAATCCCTCTATCAGTATAACAGATTAACCCTTTTGTGACCATCAATACATCTTTTTGCATCAGTCACTAGTGGGTCTTATTCTAATCCATATGCTTCCTTTTGGGAGGAGCAGAATAAACTGAGACAGGTGTCCCATGGCAGGTAAAATATGGGCTCAGCTGTTTTATGACAGCTGGGTTCCTGCTCTTAAGGCCGTTCACACGGCTTATTCTGTGACTGATTCCAGCCGTACTGCGCGCCGTATTGGCACTGCAGTACACCTGGAATCCGTCCCAGTCATTACGGTAATCCACAGTTCTCATAGAGAACTGTGGATTCCGTCTCTTCTCCCCGCTCGGCGAGGGAGGAGAAAGTGACATGCACATTATTAACGGCGTGTACGCGCCGTGAATAATGAGTGTCTATGGGGCCGGCGAGCTGCCGACCACCCACCCCCGCTGCACGGCTGCCGGCGAAATTGCAAGGCGAAATCCGTCCCCGCAGTTACGGCGGCAATAAGCCATGTGAACATTGCCTAATGGTTGCAATCAGAGAAAATGATGATCCTGACTGTTAAACACTCAGAGGCAAGTCATATGACAGACCTAATGCACTGCCCTACATAAATAATAAACCCACTAAACCCACACTGTCTGTACAGGACATAGATGTATAAGTGAAAGCTTATGAACCTTTTATTCTTGTCATATATGGCAGTCATTAATTGGTTAAAGAGCTTTTTCGGAACTGTAAAATTTCAAATTAAAATCAGATAAATGAGGATCCAACTCCTAGCACTTCCACTGAACAGCTCAGTGCAGAGGCTATACTGAAGAGCATCATGTCCCACCTTTGTTTACCAGGCACAGTGCTATACATTTTGTAGTGGTTGAGAGTTGCACTACAGCTCAGTCTCATTCATAAGAAGAAGACTAATCTTCTATGTCAGACACCGCTGCTTTTGTAATTTTCTTCAAACCTTCTATGAGACAGAATTGTATTTATTTTTTTCTGCCTATATAGACGTATGAGGGCTGTAAGTGACTGTACCATGTAATTTACCGGGGGGGGTAGAACATAAAAAATATGCAGTCACAACATCTTTTGTATGATCTTTGTTCTTTATGGAGCTTACTATTCCGTATAAATGACATAATATCTGTATTCTGTGGGTTAGTATGATGCCGACAATACAAAATTTATATGGTTTCCTTTTGTTTACTTTTAAAACAAAAATAACAATTTAACAAAAAATGTGCTTTTATTATAATTTTCTGAGACCAATATCTTTTTTATTTGTCCACTATTAGAGCTGTGTGATGGTTTGTTTTTGTGGGGTGGGTATAGCTTTTATTTTTTTTATTGGTGCTCGCTCAAACGAGTTAATTCTATACCCGGCAGCTTAACCCCTTAGAAATCATGGTTAATATGTGTCAACTAAGGAGTTTGACAGAGGGAAGGGGCTCCTTATGTCCCCCATAAGCACCCCTGCAACGTGATAGCAGGATGCAGATTGTCAAACAATAGCCTCCAGGTTGTCTGTGCCCTAGGCCCCTCAGGTTCTAAAAGGCTGATTAACTGTTGTATTATACATTGCAGTACAGACATGTACTGCATTGTATTATACCAGCAATCTAACCATCGCTGAGTATAGTCCCATAGTGGGACAAGTGAAAAAAATAAAAAAAATATACAAAAAGGAAGAGTGTAAAATAAAATCCCAAAATAAAATAAAACACAAACACACTGCCCTTTACCCATTACCAATGCTTATCACTGAAAACAAATTAAAAAATATTAAAAAATTATAAAAAAATTAATAAAAAATTATTAACGACAATAAAACTGTGTAGTTATTTAAACTGCAAAACGAACTCTGTAAAAAATCTAAATGAAAAACAACAAAGAGGCATGGACTCACGGGACAAGGATGTAATATTACCGCTGTATAAAGCATTGGTGCGACCTCACTTAGAATATGCTTTTCAGTTCTGGGCTCCAGTTTATAGAAAAGATGTAATGGAGCTAGAGAGAGTACAAAGACGAGCAACCAAACTTATAAGGGGAGTGGAGCATCTTAGTTATGAGGAGAGGTTAGTAGAATTGAACAAAGGGTCTATTTATGCACACAATCTTCTTTTTTTTCCCAAAGCTAATGCAAAACCACTGTCTTTTGCTGCACTTCTGTTTTAGTCAAGCCAATAAACCACAGTTTGGCTGCAACATGTGAATAAGCCCATACAATTAGACTTGTATGACTGAGGTTTGCAAAAAAGAAAACCAAAATGCTTATTAATAAATCATTTTTATATCTATATAAAAGAGAAAATTGCCCCCCTGCATACACCCCACCAAACACGATAATACCAGATCCACAGGAAGCATATTATAATGGTGATACTGTTACCATGGAGTGTGTCAGTGGATATAAGATTCATGGCTCTCCAACAATTCGCTGTATCGAAGGAAAATGGGAACAACCTCCACTGTGCATCCGTGAGTTTATGGTTTTCATTTACAAATGTGGTTTTTTTTACCAAAAATAATGTGCTGATCAATTATATACTGTATCTTTATAGACGATCGCGATCTGTTTGCAGACAGAGTTTCAATTGTACTGCATAGTCAGTGTTAGGTGGTAAAATTCTGATGACCGGCACCAACCACTAGTAAAAAACACTTCACAGATACATTATCATATGCTGTAACATGGGCAGATAATCACCAGTTTAGAAGTGCTGATTGACTTCCAACCAGTTACACTTGGTCTTTGGTACATTGGCCAGTCCTTGGGGTTTGGGTGTTGAACAGCTGCAGTAACGATTGTTCATATCTTACATTTCTTATGGCTTTTCATTTCCAGTGTCTGCCTCAGTCAGTCACATTCTCTCTTTATAAAAAAAATGTTCTGCCAACAAACTATGATTTTTACTGTTGCATAAAACCATTAAAGTGTAATGTCAGTGGATTTTTACTTTGAATGGGGGGAATTTAGCAGCAGTTTTGGACATGGATTATCTGCACTGAATAAGGAAATCTATGTCTACCCGACATGGCTTTTGATTTGAAATCTGTGTCAATAACTGACAGGTCACTTATTCTATATTAGGTATGATTAATGTGATCTGTGGTGTGGATTCCTATTAAGAGAGAATGGTATGCAGATTCCCAGCATAATGCAGGCAGATTTTGGTACAGAATGCATGCAGGAAATCAACACCATTTCTACAGTGAAGAATGGTGGTGGCAGAATCATGACGTGAGATGCTTTTCAGCAGGACAGGAAAACCAGTCACGGTTGAAGGAAATTTTGATTGAAATAAAATACAGGGCAACTTTGAGAAAAATGTTGTCTACATAGCGATTCTAAAACCACTGAAAATATGATTGTTCAGCCAGCCCATAGACTTTTATAGAAAAAACGACCTGTAGTCTCCACAGGTCGTTTTTTCTCTGCTCATTTTCCCGTGCATTTAGAAACATGTTATATAATATGCCGCCGTTTTGCCGTCGGCTTCCCGTACAATCAATTGTATGGGCTGATGGCAAAAAATCAAGAACCGACCATGGTTTTGATGAAATAGTGACAAAAACAGTGGTCGTGCATTGGACAAAAAACGACCGACTTTCGGATGTTTTTTGTTTGATGCTGTGTGGATCCAGATTAAGTCTCCCTGAGATTTGAGAAGGGGTGGCAGTTTACCTTCCAGCAATTCAATGAACCTCAGAGTGAGGCCACGTTAAGTGGCTGGGCCTATGTAACCGAAACCAAACCCCTTGTGGCCTGCCAATAGCCGCACAAGATATAAGCAAACTTGTGAGGTCACTGGTAGCTGCATGGGGGCGTGTATCTTGGCTGCATAATAACAGGGGATGATAGGAGGTGTCCCCATCTGGCTGTTTCACAGACCCTGCCCTTCACAAACAGCTTCAGACACATAGGTCCACATGTATGACAACTGTTTAGGTCTAAAACTCACTTTTTTGCCTATAGTAACCTATGGGCAAAAAAGTGAGTTTTAGACCTAAACAGTTTTCATACATGTGGCCTATAGTTCCTGTTCAGGCTGTGGGCTGTTCTAAAGCAGTGACTGACATTTAAACTATTCCTTTGCTGAGCCTGAGGCTATGTTCACACAGAGTAATTGCGCCCCACAATTACGCCGGCGTTCTGGAGCTCGCGCCAATTGGCGCGTTATCCCATGGAGCCGACAGCCCGCCGTCCTCCTAGACTGTCATTACTCGTAGTGCGTAAGCACCGTGAATAATTGAGATGTCATTTATCTCCCTGCGCGTACAATATGATCGTATTGTAAGCTCGGGGAGAGGAGGCGTAATCTATAGTTATCTATAACTGTGGATTACCGTAATGACTGGGGTGCATTTCACACGTATTAGAGCGCAGTACACCGCAAAATACGTGACAAAATGCGCCCCAATTTAAGCCGTGTGAACATAGCCTTAAAGGCACATTGGTAGTGGAAGGGTTTAACAGCAGGACAGAAGGATAAAGAGTTTTAGAGGGTTGAAGTTTATCAGAAACAAAGATAGACAAGCTCCTGTGCTGCTGATAAGAAACAGCTGGGAGTGATATCATCATCCGCGCCTGGCCTGCTGGAGCGCGGATGATGATATCAACGTGTGATGTATAGATACTAGAGATGGGCGAATTTCCCGAAATTCGTTTCGTTCACTTCGCCGAATTTCTCGGCAAAAAATAACTTCGTTCCGAATTACTTTGGCATGAATCACGTTAAAAAACAGCTATTTCCAGGCTGCACAGAGCCTGCAGGGTGCTGTAGAACGTTGTGCCATGCTTAAATATGCAGAGGGAGCTTGGTTTGGTCTTCATACAATGTTGTGTTTTAGTATGACACGCACATGACTGCCGCCGCTCTTAGAATCGCTTCACTATAAAATTCCCTGGGCACTTAAGAGGGCAAAACTGACCAAAAAACTCAAGCGGGAATGTTGCCTGATAAAGTCATGCCAGAGAAAGCTGGAAAAAAACAAGCTGAGAGCTCAGGTGGCAACATTAGTGACAGAGTGTGGAGGTGACGGCGCTAGCCACAGCAGCATGAGGTCAGACAGTGGCACAATGACATTCTGGAGGTGGCAAAAACAGGAATAGGTCACAGAGTGGCACAATGACACAGTGTGGAGGTCACGGCAGCAGCAGCATGAGGTCAGACAGTGGCACAATGACACAGTGTGTAGGTCACGGCAGCAGCAGCATGAGGTCAGGCAGTGGCACAATGACATTCTGGAAGTGGCAAAAACAGGAGTAAGCCACAGAGTGGGACAATGTGACACAGTGTGGAGGTCTCGGCAGCAGCCACAGGAGCAGCATGAGGTCAGACAGTGGCACAATGACATTCTGGAGGTGGCAAAAACAGGAGTAGGCCACAGAGTGGCACAATGACACAGTGTGGAGGTCATGGCAGCAGCCACAGCAGCAGCATGAGGTCAGACAGTGGCAAAATCACATTCTGGAGGTGGCAAAAACAGGATTAGGCCACAGAGTGGGACAATGACACAGTGTGTAGGTCACGGCAGCAGCCAGAGGAGCAGCATGAGGTCAGACAGTGGCACAATCACATTCTGGAGGTGGCAAAAACAGGAGTAGGCCACAGAGTGGGACAATGACACAGTGTGTAGGTAACGGCAGCAGCCACAAGAGCAGCATGAGGTCAGACAGTGGCACAATCACATTCTGGAGGTGGCAAAAACAGGAATAGGTCACAGAGTGGCACAATAACACAGTGTGTAGGTCACGGCAGCAGCAGCATGAGGTCAGACAGTGGCACAATGACAGAGGGTGTAGGTCACGGCATCAGCCACAGCAGCAGCATGAGGTCAGACAGTGGCACAATGACACAGTGTGTAGGTCACGGCAGCAGCAGCATGAGGTCAGGCAGTGGCACAATGACATTCTGGAGGTGGCAAAAACAGGAGTAGGCCACAGAGTGGCACAATGACACAGTGTGGAGGTCATGGCAGCAGCCAAAGCAGCAGCATGAGGTCAGACAGTGGCACAATCACATTCTGGAGGTGGCAAAAACAGGAGTAGGCCACAGAGGGGCACAATGACACAGTGTGGAGGTCATGGCAGCAGCCACAGCAGCAGCATGAGGTCAGACAGTGGCACAATCACATTCTGGAGGTGGAAAAAACAGGAGTAGGCCACAGAGTGGGACAATGACACAGTGTGTAGGTCACGGCAGCAGCCACAGGAGCAGCATGAGGTCAGACAGTGGCACAATCACATTCTGGAGGTGGCAAAAACAGGAGTAGGCCACAGAGTGGGACAATGACACAGTGTGTAGGTCACGGCAGCACCCACAGGAGCAGCATGAGGTCAGACAGTGGCACAATGACACAGTGTGTAGGTCACGGCAGCAGCAGCATGAGGTCAGGCAGTGGCACAATGACATTCTGGAGGTGGCAAAAACAGGAGTAGGCCACAGAGTGGGACAATGACACAGTGTGGAGGTCACGGCAGCAGCCACAGCAGCAGCATGAGGTCAGACAGTGGCACAATGACAGAGTGTGGAGGTGGGTGGCAATACCAGTCCCTGGTAAAGATGGTTGGTGGCAGATGGAGAAACTGTCAGCAGATGTGTGGCATCAGGCGGGTGGCGGCATCAGAATAGTGGCTGAGGCAGGTAGTTTGAACCCAGACTCATTTCTCACAGTTTGGGTGAGGCGTCATGGCTGATGTAGTCTGACGCCTAAGGCATTGGTGTGTGGAAATCCTGGCCGATCCACGCCTGATTCATCTTGACAAATGTCAGTCGTTCCACATTTCCCGTGGACAAACAGGTTCTCCCTGGGCTAACGATGGCCCCCGCCGCACTGAACACCTGCTCTGATGGCACACTACTGGCCGGGCAGGACAGCTTCTCCACTGCAAACTCGGCAAGTTGCGGCCACACATCCAGTTTGGCTGCCCAGTAGTCCAGCGGATCTTCTAACTGGGGTGGCAGAGTGCTGTCCAAGTAGGCCACCACCTGTTGGTTCAGGGACTGCTCCAGGTCCTGCTGCTGCTGGCGACTACCCTCCTCACTAGGCGGGTGAAGGAAGCTGCTCATCAGTGACTCCCGACTTAGGTTACTGCTGATGGAGCTGGTACTGCTCCTACGCCCCCACCTTCCCCCAGCAGCCGCGGCAGTAGTACGTGAGCGCTGAGGAACCCCCGGTCAGACCTGTCAGAGGAGGGACGATGCCGCACATAGGCAGCGGCCAACTGATTACGGAGGATTTCCCTATAGTATTTGAGTTTGTCCTCCCTCTCAATAGCTGGGAAAAAGGCTCCCATTTTGGACCGGTAGCAAGGGTCCAATAGGGTGGAGAGCCAGAAGTCATCCCTCTGCCGGATGCTGACTATTCGGCTGTCACTAGCCAGGCAAATAAGCATGCTGCGGGCCATCTGCACAAGTGACTCCGAGGGGCTCCCTGCCTCCATTTCCACTGTATACTGCCACGGTGCTTGGGGGTCATCTGCCTCATCTTCCTCATCTCCATCCACCTCCTCCAGCTGCTCCTCCTCTCTTGTCACCTGGGTAGAAAATCCACTCATTTCACCAGACAATGCTTCTGCTCCAATGTCCTCCTCCTCCTCCTCCTCCTCCATTTCAGTCCCCACCGGACTCATGTGGCCACGAGATGTAGTCGCCACGTCTCCAGTCCCCTGCCCAGACAGATTTTTCAGCATCTGTTCCAGGACATGAAGCAGTGGAATGACGTTATTCATCCCGTAGTCCTGGCGACTGACAAATAACGTGGCCTCCTCGAATGGCCTCAACAAACGGCAGGTGTCACGCATGAGCTGCCACTGGCTGACATCAAAGTTACACAGGGGAGTACTTCTGTCTGCCTGGATCATCAAAAAATCGTTAATGGCCTTTCTCTGTTCATACAGTCAGTCCAACATGTGCAGGCTGGAATTCCAACGGGTGGAAACATCGCATATCAGAGTGTGTTGGGGGAGGCCGTTCTGCTGCTGCAACTCGAGGAGGGTGTTCCTGGCTTTGTACGAATGGATAAAGTGCATGCACAGTTTCCTGGCCATTTTCAGAATCTGCTGAAGATCGGTGGAAGACTTCAGGAACCTTTTCACAACCAGCGCGGACACCATGTTCCTCCCATTGTCCGTCACCATGGTTCCGATTTGCAGTTGGTGCGGAGAAAGCCACACATCGATTTCTTGCTGCATGACGCCGAGGCAAGCCAAGTGTAGAACTGCGTGACACCGCTGTGCCCTACACATGTGGTATGATGGAGCAGTACTTGTGGAGGCTGAGATGGTGGTGGAGGAGGAGGAGGCGAACATTGGCGCAGGAGCAACAGTTTGACAACGTGGAGGAGAAAGCGGCGTCTCCTGTCCAAGTTGTTGGTGTGCCTGGGCCGGAAGCACATTCACCCAGTGGGCCGTAAAGGACATGTAGTGGCCCTGACCGTAGTTACAACTCCAGACGTCTGCGCTGCCGTGCACCTTGGAACAAACCGATAAGCTTAAGGACTGGCCCACCTTCTGTTCTACATATTTATGAAGTGCTGGTACTGCCTTTTTGGAAAAGAAATTACGGCTTGGAACTCTCCATCTCGGCTCGGCACAAGCCATTAGTTCTCTGAATGGTGCAGAGTCCACCATTTGGAAAGGGAGGGACTGCAGTACCAACAACTTGGACAGGAGCACGGTCAGCTGCTGCACCTTAGGATGGTTGGACGCATACTGTTGTCTCTTTGCAATCGCCTCGCTGAACGACTGCTCGCGCCATGAGTAGCGAGGAGCAGGAGCATCTGGACCGGGAGATGATGTCAAAGAGAAATATCTCCCTTCTGCAGAGGTGGTGGAGCCTTGACTGGCTGCAATGGCATGCGTGCCACTGGGCACTGCTGCTGCTGCTGTTGCTGCGGCAGCAGGATGGACCACCACATCTGAGCCACGTTTCTCCCAGGCCACCGGATCTTGATGCTGCATGTGTTGACGCAGGACCGTGGTGCCAACGTTAGCTCCCTGGCCACGGTTCACTTTCTGTTTACAGATTCTACATATACCCATATTCGGCTCCTCCGGTGTCTTAGCGAAGAACTGCCACACCGCCGAGTATCGGATTTTACCGCCAACGCTCCGCACTGAGTGACTACTGCCGCCGCTGCCTCGATGAGCCCCCTGTGCCGCTACTTTCTTGGACCTGCGAAGCGGGTTTTTACCCCGTGGCCGCTTGGCTCCCGACCTCACACTGCTGCTATCCTGCTGACTCACGGCCACACGACCCACTTGCTGGCTGCGCCGCTGCCTGACGCACAAGCTGACGCCCTCTTCTCCTGACGATGATGAAGCCCTTGCCTCACCCGGCTCCCAAGTGCGGTTGGCTACATCATCATCTACTGTATTTGTGTTTCATCGTCACTGCTGTCCTCATCACAGAGGCTGACCCCTCACAACATGACCTCCCATGCCACTCTCAACATCTATACTTTGCCGCCTACTGCAAGAAGCAGGGGATATTGGCCCCATTTCTTCACTGCCAAGTAGCTGCTGACTGCCCTCCTCAATTGTTCATCCTCGCTATATAGTGGCGCTGAGCCCAAACTACATAGTAGATCTCTGGCTGAGGGAACCGGATGGGACAAAGGCGGGTTGAGGACAGGTGAGGGCCGCTGACCCGCTCCCGGGCCATGCCAACTAAGGGTTGTGTCTGACGTTCCCACCGACTCTTGGCTAGGGTTGTCAGATGTCATTTGGGAGGAAGTGGATGACCTAGTCAACCAATCAAGAACCATTGGGTTGCTAGTCAGTACACGGCCGCTAGATGACAGCGGCAGTTGTGGCCTCACCGAGTGACCCCTGCTGTGACGTCCCCTTGCTGTGCTGCGATCTGCTACAGGAATATTTGTGCCTCTGCCACTCGCAGGTGAAGAGCCTGCCACCTCTCTGTCTGACATACTGTTTGTTCCAAAATGTACAGACACTGTTTGATGAAGATATCTGTATATGATAAATACACACCCTGTATTTGACGCCAAATGAACCCTTGGATATAAATTGCGCTCCACAAATGGGCAGGAAAAATTTACTTGTATGTGCCGTTTAAAAACTCTGTGTATTTTACGTAATATAAAAGCACAAACAGGCTTAATTAACCTTCGGATATGAATTATGCTACAGAATTTCTTTTGTGGCGGTGAAAAACAAAGTTTCTTTTACTGAGTACAACAGCAGAACAACGCTTAATTAACCCCTAGATGTAAATTGCGCAAAAGAATTGAGCAGTCGGAAACTACTAGCTTTGTAGCGTGTTACAATTGCGTGTTTTCTACGCTACACAACAAAGAAAAAAATTGTAATTAACCTTTGCTTGTGAATTATGCTACAGGAAAATTGTATTTTTTGGCGGTGAAAAAGACCGTTTCTTGGAGTCACCACAGCACAAAAACAACGCTTAATTAACCCCTGGATGTAAATTGCGCAAAAGAATTGAGCAGCCAAAAATGAAGTGGTATTTGTATTATAAAAATTCTGTTTCTTTAAATGAATACAACAGGAACTGGCTTAGATGCCCCTTGGATATTCAATGTGCTGTGAGCAGATAGCATTAAAATGTATATGCAGCTGCAGTGGACGCACACTGGACTTCAGATCCAATACACCAAAAAATCAGAAATAGAACATTAAGAGAAGCAGTCTCTGAGACAAGCTGAGACACCCCACAAAAATCGCTGTATAAAAATCAGTTCTTCAGTAACAATCAGCCGCGGCAGCACCTTCCCTGATCAGTACAGTGAGAGTGATATGAGCTCCCAGCGTCGCGCCCGGACTTATATAGTGCGGTGATGTCACAGAATCCCGCCGGTCTCTGTTTGGGTTCATCTCTGCAAATGTCATGCAGGCTATGCCCTTCTTCCTCCCAGAGTGCTTTGCCCCATGTAGCGCCATGTGCTTGCAGCCATTTTATCAATCAAAAGCACACTTCGTTCACCCGAAGTACCCCAAACTTCGACTTCGTTCAGAACCGAAGTTTTCCTGAAATTCTAAACGAATTCCACTTCGTTAGAATCGATTCGCCCATCTCTAATAGATACGTTATCATGCCAGTAAGGTGCTATGAAGCCGGCTCACACTCTGAGTCCCCTCCACAGGCTGATACAGCTGGTACCTGCTGCTAACAGCAGGGTTCAGAGCTGGATCCCTGCTGTTTAACCATAAAGACACTTTGATGATTGCAACCACATCTAAATGAAAAAGAATAGTGATGAGCACCGTTTCTCACTCTGATGCAACAAGATCAAATGGTGTCGATTGACTACCATGGCAGCTGGGAGTCTAATAGAGTTCCATAGCTGCCATGTTAATGCTTCTATTACTACCTGCCTCAGTCATGAAGTAATACAGATTTAATAGTGTTTAACTTGACAGTGATATCATGGCTTTCCGTGTTATCTGCTCTTTTCTCACAAAGAAGGCCATTGAAAAGCATTGAAACAGTTGAAATAGGTTTCTGTGCTGTGATACCATGTTGAATTATCCGTCAAGTTTAGCTTTGCTTCATCTGTAGAACCACCATCTTGGTACACTCTGTTGCGTTATTTATATAATGCAAAATGTTGTACATACTCCCTAGTTGTTAAGTACCCTAGGGGGACTATTTGTCTAAGTAAAAAAATAAATAAAAAGTATAAAACAATAAAAAATATGAAACTTTCAAATCACCTCCCTTATGCCATTTTACTTACCGTACTAAAAATAAAACCACTACACATAACTGGTATGACTACATCCATAAAAATCCGATCTGTTGAAACATGACATCATTCATCCCATTCATTGAACACCATTGAAGAAAAAACACTGAGAAACCAAGATCTTACCACCTCATAGGTCCTATGACCTGGGCCGTTTTAATTATAAGGCAAAAGGTGAAATTGCTCTGGGCCCCCCTCTGGCAGATAATATGATCTACAGGTGCTGCTGAGAATTCAAATAGTTTCTCAAATCTTTTTCCCTGTTGTCCCTCCTCCTCCTTATACAGTGAAGGGGAGATGTGTCATGTCTGCTGCCCCTCCCCCGCTTTACACAGGACACATATACACTCTACCATGGACCAGAAAGTGAGAACTCCCTGTATCATGGAGTTCTCCGGTGAGTTGCAAGCAGGCTTGCAGCCCTCTAGAGTATACAGCACAGGCAGTATGAAAATAACATCATGCACATGTGCAGCTTGATGACGTCACTCTGCCTGTGCGGTTACCCAGGGTGCATTGAGAGCCTCAACAGGGGAACAGGGGAGAGGTGAGTACTATTAGTTTTTATTTTTAATTTGCCCTATAGTCTTACCTACCTACTGGGGGACATCTATACCTACCTACATACCAAGGGCACTATATAACTATCAACTTACTGGGGGAACAACCTCGCAACCTGCTGTGGGGGGGGGGTCTTATCCAAATACCAATCTACTAGGGGGCTCTATAGAACTACTAGCCACCTGGGGCGAACCTAAATACCTACCTACCTATATACCATACCATATTTGGTATTGTTACATTCATAATAACTTAAAATATACAAGCTTATGGTAAGGTAAACCACAAAAACCCCACAAAGGACAATGGTGGGATTGCAAATTTTTTGCATTAAATAAATTAATAAATACAAATGAATCAATAAATTATATGAAACTCAAAATTGTATCATTGAAAAATATACCTCTTCCTGCAAATAGCAAGCCTCATGTAGCTACATTGACAAGAAAATACATTATGGCTTTTAAAATGGGAGAATGAAAAAAATGTGTAGTAATCCTTGGTCATTAACCGCTGATCACTAACAGATGAGGCCTGTCTGGATTCTAATTAGTTAATATTTGGAGCAGAATGCACAACTATTGAAGTAGTGTTAAGTAAAGCAGAATCTGTGCTCTGGACCAAGAATGTAACTTGGGCATCCACTTGGCAAATGGGGTTCAATGTGGATAAATGTAAGGTTCTGCATCTGGGGAGAAATAATCTACAGGCATCATATGTCCTAGGGGGTGAAAAACTTGGAGAATCGTTTGCTGAGAAAGATCTGGGCGTTCTTGTAGATCATAAACTACAGAATAGCATGCAATGTCAATCAGCTGCCTCTAGGGCAAGTAAGATATTGGCGTGTATTAAAAGAGGCATGGACTCTCGGGACAAGGATGTAATTCTACCGCTGTACAAAGCATTGGTGCGTCCTCACTTAGAATATGCTGTTCAGTTCTGGGCCCCAGTTTATAGAAGAGATGTAATGGAGCTAGAGAGAGTACAAAGACGAGCAACCAAACTTATAAGGGGAATGGAGCATCTTAGTTATGAGGAGAGGTTAGTAGAATTGAACTTATATTTGTCTTGAGAAAAGACGGCTTCGGGGGGACATGATTAATTTATATAAATATATAAATGGTCCCTACAAAAAGTATGGGGAGAAATTATTTCAAGTGAAGCCCCCTCAAAAGACAAGGGGATATTCCCTTCGACTAGAGAAAAAAGGATTCAATCTCCAAAGGAGAAGAGCGTTCTTCACTGTAAGAACTGTGAATCTGTGGAATAGCCTACCTGAGGAGCTGGTCACAGCAGGAACTGTAGAGAGTTTCAAGAAAGGCTTAGATACCTACCTGGAACTAAAGAATATTAATGCGTACGTAGCCATGTAAAATTCTGGATCCTGGCTGGTGGAGGCTCTGGGGTCAGAGATACGGTCTCCACTGGAGCAGATTGGTTCATGCCTTGTGGGTTTCAAGGTAATTAACCAGTGGTGAGGCTGGCATAATGTCCTTTGTCTCTCTCCCTTCACCCACATTTTACCCACCCTTGGTTGAGCTTGATGGACAAGTGTCTTCTTTCAACCGTACTAACTATGTAACTATGTAACTAACAAGTTAGCATGTAAAAAGGGCTCTACAGAACACCATAGAGGTAATGAATGTAGATTCTTGGGGGTGGAACAAGAAAAAAAACTGGTTTTAAGATTATAGCCCATTATAAATGTGTGGGATCTTGAAACTTAAACGGGTTTTTGCTACAATCTCATTTCATACCTCCTGTATTCAGCTCTTCAGTTCTGTGTACTCAAAAGGAGGCGTGTGTGATTTGTTTGAATTGCATATCATGTGACCCTGCTGGATGAAATCACCATGCCTTTCCTCTCTGTAGCCATAGAAATATCTGTTTATATAAAGCATTGTGAATAGCTGAGAGGTAAAGTTTTTGCCTCCAGGCACAAGGGTCCTAGGTTCAAATCCCTGTAGGAACCAAACCTGTGTTTTTTTTTCCTTTATCAGTGCACAGAGCTGATTGAGGTTTCTTTTTTCTTTATTTGCACTGTTTGACTAATTACTAAGGAAGACAGAGGACGGGAGTAGAGTGACAGCACCTGGGGTTTGAACACTCAGTAGCTCTGAGAGGAGAGGTGATGTCTGAGCAGGACTGAGGAGCTCTCAGCCCTGGTTGTATCCCCTGGAGATGAGCTGTAAACAATGGATCACTAAAGGAGCAGCTAAATAAAAAAACAGTGCAGAATTTTTAATAATGATGAATGGTAAAAATGTTTGTTATTTCATTTGCAAGCTTCCCACATCAATTTTACTTCATGGCAAAACCCCTTTAAAGAAGCCTCTATGCAGTTTCAGTACAAATACCTATAATAAATTGGATGAAATGTAGAATTCTTGGAAGTCTTGGTACTTGAAATTCCCACCAGCACAGTCAGGATGAGCTAATTCCTGTATGTATAGATAATGCCACAAAATAAAAGCAATGTGACCTATGTCTTTATGAACAACTGTTCATGTTATCGTACTTGTAATGTCAGCATATATACATCCTAGAGTAATGATATTTATTTGTTTATATTTTTGAAGGACTAACACCATGCAGGAGACCACCATCAGTAGAAAATGGTGAAATAATAGAATCCTATAGAAAACAAAAATATGTAACTGATGATGTTGTGAAATACCACTGCAAAACTGGCTATCATTTCAGTGGGCCAGATAGCATCACTTGTGTGAATGGACAGTGGTCGGCACCACCAACATGCACAGGTAAAATAATCAAGATGTTTCCAAATCGAATTTATTGTATCAACATATTGTCTTAAAATGTGAGAGCAGACCCTATGTTTAAGGCTTTTTCTGTTTTTTTCAATTTAGCATTATTTTTGGTTTGCTTCAGCCACTATTCACACTAACATCAAGCAGAGAAAGACAACTATTCCTAAGGTTATGGTCATACAATATTCCAGCTACAGTTCTTGCAAGAGCAAAGGAAGCAGGCTTGCGGTGAAATAAAAGATGGCTGGGCCCCATAGCAAACTTTTTAAACCCTTCTTCCCCTGACCACAAATATATAAAGACCAATATTGCCACCCTACAGTGACTATATATTGGTAGACATCAGTATACAGAGGTGCTCTGCAGACATATAAGGGTCCGTTTACACGGCAATGGACAAATACCGGTCGGTTTATCTGACCAGTATTTGTCTGGTTTGTGTGCCGTCCCCACGGCTGCAGGGGGGACGGCTTTTCTCCACCATGAGCGGAGAAAAGCCCTTCCCCTTCCCATGCACAGATTCCGTCCGAAAACCGGACGGAAGAATGTGCATGCATCATGTTTTTCGGGCGGCCAGTGGTTTGACGGGCGGAAAACCCGTGCAGTGGGGACTGCTGCACGAGTTTTCCATAGAAGCCCGTTGTGCTCGTTTGAGGCCGGTTTTTCAGACGGTCTGCAAAACTGCAAACAGTCTGAAAAGCCGGCCACAAACCCGTGCCGTGGGGACATGCCCTAAGTGATTACAATGAAGTTACATCCTGTTACTCACAAGTGACATCTTCTCTTACGAGTCATTCACTTCCCAATTTCTTATCCTCTAGCCCAGACCAGTATGCAACCTTTCTTGGCCACAACTCATCTGCAAAATCTACCATACAAACATCTTTCACTCATCACTTTTCCAGCATCTCCCTGCATGTTCTCCACCTAGTTATAAATTACATACAGGGTGATAGGGGGAGTTTAGGGAAAGTTTATCAGGTGATAGGTGGGGGTTAAATTACTAAGTCACATAAAACAATAGTAGCAGAGTAGAGGCATGAGAGCAGGAACAGGACATACAATACATACTGGGGGCAGGAAGAAAACTAACCCTTTGGTGATTGTGCTATTGCGTTGGCCTGATCCCCCAGAAACATATTGTGTTGCCTGAACTCCATTCCTTGCACCCCCAGAAGATCATCCACAAGCATGACTTTTAGGGGGATGCAGTTTAGTACTGTCCTATATTTTTAGGATGGAAAGCGACCAATATCAATGGCTCTGCTCATCCTGATAGTGTCAGCCTGCAGCTGCCTGTTCTACCTTTGTTGGTTATAAAGAAGAAACGGATACTATGTAATTTTCTTTTAATTATTTATTGATCAGAGAGGAAAGTCTATTTATAGATGTTCAGTAAATGGACAAGGAAAAAAAAAAATTAGGTCCCCCCATTTTTCAGAATCAGCCAAGGTAAAATCTGCAGCTGCAGGATTATAGCATCAACTTAGAAACCTTGCACTCCTCAACCTTCCGGTTGAGAATGCCCCACTGATGCTTAATAGGGTTTAGGTATAGAGACCTGCTTAGCCAGTTCGGCACCTTTACCCTCATTTTCTTGAGAAAGGCAGTGGTCATCTTGGAGGTGTGTTTGGGGTCATTATCATGTTGGAATACTGCCCTGCAGCCCAATTTCTGAAGGGAGAGGATCATTCTCTGCTTCAGCATGTCACAGTACACATTAGCATTCATAGTTACCTCAATGAACTGAAGCTCCCCACAGCCAGCACCAGTCATGCAGCCCCAAACCATCACACTCCCACCACTATGCTTGACTATACGCAAAACACACTTGCCTTTGTGCTCCTCACCTGGTTGCTGACACATACGCTTGACACGTTCTGAACCAAATAAATTTATCCTTGTCTCATCATACCACAGGACATGGTTCCAGTAATCCATGTCCTTAGTCTGCTTGTCTTCAGCAAACTGTTTACGGGCTTTCTTGTGCATCATCTTTAGAACAGGCTTCCTTCTTGGATGACAGAAATGCAGACCAATATGATGCAGTGTGCGGCCTATGGCCTGAACACTGGCAAGATGACTTTCCCCACCAGTTTAATCTCTGCAGCAATGCATGCAGCACTCATCCGTATATTGCTAAAAGACAATCTCTCGATTTGACCCTGAGCACATGCACTCAATTTCTTTGGTCAAGGTCACCGTGCTGCAGCTCAGTTTCAGGGTGTTGGCAATCTTCTTACAGCCTAGGCCATTTTTATGTAGAGCAACAATTCTTTTTTCAGATCCTCAGACAATCCTTTGCCCTGAGGTGCCATGCTGAAATTCCAGTGACCAGTATGAGAGCAATAGCACCAAATTTAATACAATTGCTCCCTTTTCACACATGAGACCACTAACTAGTCACATGACAACGTGGAGGGAAAATGGAAAATTGGGCAAAATTTGTCCATTTTCACTTAGTACTCCATACTCAATTTTGTTGCCAGTGGTTTAGACATTGCTGGCTGTGTGTTGAGTTATTTTAAGGACACGCCAAACTTACACTGTTTTACAAGCTGTACACTGACTACTTTACATTGCATCAAATTGTCATATTTTCAGTGTTGTATAATACATAACATATAATAAATATTTACAAAAATGTGAAGGATGTACTCACTTTTGTGAGATACTGTACAAATACCAAATAATACTGCCACATCATGACCACATATATCACCAACAAATAATGACTGAATAATACCGCCATACCGTTTCTGACTATAAACCATTACACTGCTAACATTATACCCGCCATAAAGTAACCATACAGTGGTAGGTACCATATGTACACAGACGTTCTGCACACATATAAGTGATTACAGTGCAGTTACATACAGGTACTCACAGAAGATGTCCTCTCTGAGGAGTCGTTCTCTTCTCTGAAGGGTCTTTTCCCTCTTATTCTTTATCCAGTCCAGACCATCATGACAAACTTCTCCTGGCCATGACTCGTCTCTGCAGAATTTACCACACAGACAACTAAGATTCCTTATTTATCTAGCACCTCCCTAGCTGCTCCCCACCTCTGTAAAAACTTCTCATAGGGTAATAGATAGAGGTGTTGTAGAGTGATGGTGGAGGCGAGGAAATTATGGATGGAAAAAGATTGTGATATGATAGGTGGGATTGAGGGGGGGCTATGCAGTGAAAGGTGGAGGTGAGGGTTCATGGAATGATATTTAGTGGGGATGGTGCTATGGGGTTATGGTTGGAGGGGAGGGTTCTATGAGGTGATAGGTGGAGGTGAGTGTTCATTGGGTTGTTTTCTAAGGTGACTGGATTTTGTGTCGCCACTAGGTCCATAACACAACAATCTTGGGGAGCAGCAGGAGTGGAGGTAGAAGCCGTAGCTTACAGACACATCTTCGGGGGGGGTGGAAGACGACGAACCTCCTTAGAGATTGTGCGCGGCTTGTGGTGTATCCCAAAGGATCAAAAATTTGTGTAGCTGAATCCTTTATTTACACCCCAAGGAGATCAGCCACAACCAAGACCTGCAGGGGGTGCAGGGAGTGGGTTATGGGTGGAGGTGAAAGATCATGAAATGATAGGTGGAGTTGAGGAGGCTATGGGGTGATAGGTGGGTAAGAGGGTCACAAAATTATAGGTGGAGGTAATGGGGGTATGGGGTTATGAGAGAAGGTAAGAGGGCTATGGGGTGATAGGGGGAGGTGAGGGTTCATAGGGTTGAATTTTGAGGTAGCATACAACAATGGTGGTGGGGAGGAGCAGGAGTGGAGGTACAGGCCATAGTTTACAGGCACAATCTTCTGGGGGGGGGGGATAAAGAACCAACCTCCTCAGAAATTGTGCTGTGCTGTTGCCTGTATCCCCAGAATCATAGTGTGGCCTTAAGTACATCCCCTACACCCCTAGACGATCAGCCGCAACCATGACCTGCAAGGAGTGGAGATTATTACTAACATTGTTTTTCTTTTTTAGTGTTTCTATTTTTCTGTAGGTTGCCTCCTTTAGGCTACATTGGATACCATCGACTATGTCGGATCAGCATTGGATCCATTTATTTAATAAAATGGTTAACAACCATTGTTGTTGCGGAGTGTTTATTTAAATAAAGTGTTTTTTTAATTCTGTGGGTTTCCTTTATACTTTTTTCCAGTGTAATGGAAATGTCTGACAGACTATTCTCTTTTTCTTTCACTGGGCCTGGGTGTCAGCCAGCGGTGTTTCTTGTCGCCCAAGGCGGACACTAACCTCCATCTTACTATAACCCCAGTACCCAATGTACCAAGGATACTGGAAAGGGCAGGTAACCCAGCAAAGGGACCCTTTGTAAATTGAAGGTATGCTTCTGGGGTTACTGCGGGCTGGTATTTTTAGGGTGAGGAAGAAGCACATCCATGGAACTTACCATCGTGATATTATCAGCCTGCAGAGGACAGTAATAAAAAAGGTAGGGATCCCATATTTCCTTTTATTTTTTGCATAAAAAAAATAAATGACATAGGGTCCCCTCTTTTCTCAACCCCAGTCAGTTAAAACAAAATGTGCCAATACTTTCGGTAGGAACTTCCATAGATTTGGCTCCTTCCCACCCTAAAAATATCAGCACTCAGAAGTGGACTTTCATATTAGTGGGTCTGCTGCTGATAGTTACCCAGCTCTTTCCAAGTACCCCTGGTGTATTGGTACTGGGGTAATAGTAAGAAAGGTTTAGTGTCACCGCTGGCTGACTCATATCCCAGCACTAGTAATGGAGAGACATCTGTCAGAAACCTTAAAAAAAACAGACAGGACTGAAAAAAAAACTTTATTTAAATAAACACACCCCAACACTATCCCTTGTTGACCCTTTTTTATGAAAGAAATGGATCCAACGCTGGTCCGACGTAGTCCAGTGACTCCACTCTGGTCTAAAAGGGGAAACCTGTAAAAAACAGAAACACTACGCAAACAAATACAAGGCTGGATACCTCAACACACAAAGCAATTGGCTTTTCTATCATAGCCTGTTGTAGGGCCTGTTGTCACCCTGCTTTCCCTGATGCTGAATAGGTTATCCATCCACTGGGAAAGCTTGGTGACATCCCAATCCCCCACTGCAGGCTATGATAGGAAAAGAGGTTGCTTTAGAAAATGGAACATCACACAGCTTTCCTGGCTGCTAAGTAGTCTACGCAGCACCTGAGATAGCTGGGTGCTATCCCCCACAACAGGATATAGCAGAATACCTGGATACATTCTGTGTGAGTTACTACACCACCCAGCTTTCCCAGATGCTGGATAGCCTATAGAACCTCCAGGAAAGCTGGGTAACAACCTATCCCCCACAGCAGGCTATGATAGGAAAGCAAGTTGGTTTGGGGGGAAGTGGCATCACACAGCTTTCCTGGACAATGAATAGCCTATTCAGCACCTCGAAAAGCTGGGTGACATTCCCCACAGTAGATATCTAAGAAGGCTGTATTCCTCTTGTTGGTGATGGGGCATGGGGTGGGATGCAACCCCACCTCTCCCCGTAACCCAACTAACCCTCACCTGTCACCCCTGAAACCTCAACCTCTGCCCACCCCCCTCCACTCCAACTCTGAACCCCCCCCACCTCTACCCTCACTCTAATCCTCCCCTTCCACTTCTACTCCTATTCTGAACCTTCCCATCTACAAAATTTCCCTACCACACACATGAAATACACTTACTTGTTCAGGAGAGTGTCAGACATTCTGTGCTCTTCAGGGCACTCAGCGCTTTGCTGGAGAGAGAGAGGTGGAGCTTTGCATATCCTTCCTCTCTTCACGGTAATGCACTGGGGGCATTCCTCTGGCAACATCCAGTATAGAATGCTGTCAAAGAAATAAATAAAAATGGGTGGAGGCTTGAAATTGACCCCCCCCCTCAGTGCCTCACCATTCATCAATGCCACCAAGGATGCCGGCAGCCGTTCCCAGCAGAGTTGCCTACTTCTGCCAGTCCATTGTCCCAGCCCTCGGTAGTATTACTGGGGTTAATATTAGTCTTGGGGGG
>JAODAL010052957.1:0-25628 GCA_025379985.1 Phyllomedusa bahiana
AGGGAAATGGAGGCGGGACCCCCTGCGCCCTTTGTGCAGATGGCCCGCAGTGGGGATTTGCCTTGCGGGGTGAACCCGAAAGTCAGCCCGGCAGAGGGGACTTCTGGCTCTTCACCCTTTTGGGACCCTCCTCCCGGTCCAAAAGGGGAGTTTTTTTCCCCAGGTGCTGAGGGGGAGGACAAACCAAATACTATGGAAAAATCCTCCTAGTCATTTGGCTGTCCCTTTACGGCATCGTCCCCCCCTTGACAGGTCCGCCCGGGGGGTTTTCAGCGCTCGGGGTACTACTGCCGCGGGTGCTGGAGGAAGGTGGGGGGGGTGGGAGCAAAACCAGCCCATCAGCAGAAACCTGTCGGAGTCACTGATGAGCACTTCCTTCCCCGTAGTGAGGAGGGCAGTCGCCAGCAGCACAGCAGCAGGACCTGGACAGCCCCTGACCAACAGGGGGTGGCCTTGGCAACACTCTGCCCCCCCATTAAAAGATCCCTGGACTACTGGCACCCAAAAAGGATGTGTGGCCGCAACTTGCCATTTTTGCAGTGGAAAGGGGCTGCCTCCCCGGTCAGTAGTGTGGCATCAAAGCGGGTGTTCATGGGCGGGGGCCATCGTTCCCCCAAGGAGCCCCCACTTGTTTGGAAATGTGGAAAAAAATGCCCTTTTCAGATGAATCGGCGTGGTGGCCAGTTTTCCCACACACCAATGCCCTTAGGCGTAAATTACATAGCCACGAGGCCTCACCCAACTTTGGAAATGATCTGGGTTCAAACACCTGCCTCACCAAATTTTTTCTGATCCCGCCACTGCTGATGAACACTGTGCCTCCCACCATTTTCCCGGGATGGTATTGCCACCCACCCCCCACACTCTGCTTTGGGCCCTCTATACTCATGCTGCTGGGGGGCTGTGGCCGTGCCATCCACACTGTATCATTGTCCCCACTCTCTGACCTCATGCTGTTGCTGCATCACCTCCCACTCTCTGTATTGTGCATTTGGGGGCCTACACTGTTTTGCCACCTCCAAATTTGTCTTTGGGCCACGTCTGACCTCGTGCTGCTGTGGTGCCCCGTGACTCCACACTGAGTCTTGTGCCACTCTCGACCTATGCTGTTGCCCCTGCCGTCACCTCCACCAGTGTCATTGTGCCACTTGTGGCCTATCCGTTTTGCCACCTCCAAATTTCAATGTGCCACCTCTGCCCTCATGTGCTGCTGCCTGACCCCACCTCTGTATTGTGCCACTCTGTGCCCTACTACTGTTTTTACACCCCCCGAATGCATTGTGCCCGGGCCCTGCCTCTGCTGCTGCTGTGGCTGCTACCCTGACCCCCAACCCACTTTCATTGTCCCCAGTCGGCCCTCATGCTCTGCGTGGCTGTTCCGTGCCCTCCAACTCTGTCATTGTCCACGTTTGACCTCATGCTGTGCGTGCCCTACACTGTTATTGGCCACCTGTGGCCCTATTTGTTTTTGCCACCTCCAGAAATGTCATTGTGCCACTGTTGCCTCTGCTGGTGGCTGCCGCCGTCCCCCCCACACTCGTCACGGATTTTGCCACCTGACTCTCACTTTGTTTTTTCCAGTTTTGTGCCATGACTTTATGGGGGAAATTCCCGTTTGGGTTTTTTTGGTCAGTTTTGCCCTCTTAAATCCCCGGGAAATTTTAAAGGAAGCGATTCAAAGGCGGGGGGCGTATGTGGTGATACTAAAAAAAACATTGTATGAAGCCCAAAAACCAAGTCCCTTGATATTTAAGCTTTGCACAAGTTCTAAAAGCCCCCTGGGGTTTTGCAGCGGAAATGCGTTTTTTAACGTGTTTTCGTCCCGAAGTAATTGGGGCCAAAACAAATTTTGTGGGAAATTCGGGAAAGTCACAACGAAATTTTTGGGAACTTTCGTCATCTCTAGTATAAAAATGACAACTGTGCAAAATTCACAGCAGAAATCACCGTGGATTTTTGCTGCTGATAAGTAATAGGATGTGCCAATTAAAAAAAAAAAAAGAACCTGAAGCACACCTCTTTTTCAATAGTCTTTTTGTCTGTTTTGCTGCCTTCTGCTTGAAGGAGGAACAGGCAGGCAAATAAAAATACATGTAAAGCTGGAATCAGCGGTGTACCTAGAATGCATAGGTCCCCATGGTAAAATGAGATGGGCCCCACCACCTAATGACAGGAAATTAAGGCGGCAGCATAAGTCGTAACATTTAGAGTTATAAACAATAGCGTCATTATATCAGAACCCACATAGCAGTGCTAGATAGCAATAAGCCACCAATATGCCATCTGTTCCACGGAAAACAATCAGCATGTTTGGTGTGTACGTGATCTGCATGGACAGATTCATACCCATATCGGCTGAGAGGGCCTTCCACATGGATGAGTGGGTCCATAGAATGTCATAAAAACATTCCCCAGACCATAACGCTGCCACCACCAGCTTATGTTCTTCCAGCAGTGGTTGCAGGGTGTTTGTTCTCTGATGTTTCTCACTTGACATGCCAACGTTTATTTATTTGATGAAGCAGAAAATGTGACATATTGGTAAAGGGTTATCTTCTCCGCGCAGCAGATGGGTGATGGGGCTCCATCTCTTAACAACAGAAAACTGAAGCAGCATCATAAGTTGTATTATTTAGAGTTGTAAACAATAGCAAAATCCACGATATGGGGGTCAGAGTAAACCCCAATGATAGGTACAAAAGAAGTAATAGAAGAACCACAGAGCAACATTACCTTTAGGGTGCTTTCACACAGCCCAGTTATGGTGCAGTTTTAATTGTGCTCCAATGAAACTGCCTTTATTACCAATAAGCTTCTTTCAGTTGTCTAAATTGTTCAGAAAGGTGTTTCAAGTAAGTAACCAATGACTGTGTGTGAAGTCTTGTGGATTACAAACACACTAATTGATTACTCATTTTCCAAACAGTTTAGATAAGTGAAAAAAGCTTGCTGGTAATAAAGGCATATAATTGGAGCACAGCAAAAACTGCACCAAAATGGCGCTGTATGAAAAAGCACCCGTAGCACAAAATAAAATATAACTTTTAATTAGAGAATAATACAAAAGGACTGACAATCTGTAGAACAACGTCCCTACAAAATAAATCTACCTATCCAAAAAATTCGCCGTAACCGCCCCGATAAGGGCGACCCCGACTGGAAATGGAACCTAGACTAATACACACTCCAAAAAAATCTCTACTTGCTAACAATACAGAATACATCACAAATAACAAACAAGAAAAAGAATATACTGACAGGAAAATAAATGAAAATACACTGTGTTAAAAAAAGGGTATCAATATAGTCAATATTGGGGGACCTTAAGTCCTGACGAGGGTGCCCCAGCACCATCTGCCGTTTTTACCACAAGATTTAAAATATTCATCAGTGATAAAACAAAATAATAACCCACAAAGACATAAATCAAAAAGGATAGAAAACAATAAACATCCACAAAATCTTAAATAAACACACAAACACGTCCCTAAAGTAGAGCAAGATGCATGCACATCTGTAGGATAAGTAAGGGTATGTTCACATGGCTTATTGCGGCGCATATAGTATGTGCCGCAATACACCATGTGTTTTGGAACCACGTGTGTAACTCCAAGGTACGCGGGGGCCGGCACCTGGCTGGCCCCATTGACATGCATTGTCAGCGGAAGAACATAAGCTATGAATTACCATAATTGCGGCGCACATTTTGTCGCGTATAAAGCGCAATATGCGGCGAAATGCACGCCGAAATACGTGGCAAAATAAGCTGTGTGAACATACCCTAAAGGTGCATCAGATACAAAGAGAAATCCAACAGAAGTCCAGGATACACAAGGGTCGCTCTGGAAACAGATGACAACTCGATGGAAGTAAGTGAGTAATATTGTTACATCTATAAATAAGTGGGCTCACCTGAATAGAAGAGCAGTGCGCCACCAAGAAGCAGCTCCCAGAGGACAGAGCAGCCACGGCGTTCTCATAGGCCTACTGCGCAGCCAAGGATTCGCACTGCGCCACCTGTGCAAATAGGACATATCCCTCATTACTACCTGAACTATGGGCAGCAGATAGCTGAGTTTCCATTCTCTCCCCCTGAGGCGGCGCATACCTAAAGGCCAGTACATCAGGACTCAAAGCAACTGCTGATCAGCAGCTATCTTTAAAACACAAGCTGATATTTTTCAAAAACAGAGAGGATATCCCAAACAGGTTCTAAAACGTGCCGAGGAATGCGAACCGCAGTGATTTGCTACAGAAACAACCCTTACAATCTGAGAATGAACTAGTCAGAATTATTTGTATATAGGACAATGCCTCAGTCCCAATTAGAAATATCATTACCAATTTCTGGCCACTTCTGTCTCAGGATCCCTTCATATCTGATTTTGTTGGTTAACACCCTAGTATCACCTATCGTAGAGGAAACTCTAGGCGACTATATGGTAAATAACCACTTTTCTCGCCCTTTGACCAAGACGACTTGGCTTTCTTCCAGGATCTCAGGGACTTATAGGTGTGGTGGCTGCAAAGCCTGTAAGTTTACCAATGTATCTAAAAGTAGCAGTAATCTGTGTACAGGCCAATCCTTAAAGTTTTATGGATACGCCAACTGCAGAACTAATGGTGTCGTATACCAATCTACATGTGAGTGTCCTTAAATATACGTTGGTAAAACTAAACAGGAGTTTCGGTGCCGGATTCCCAAGCATGTTGGTGATATCAATCATACACGGGATACACCGGTCACCAGACACATGAACAGCACACATAAGGAAAAACCACTCTTTTTCAGTGGTAGAAAGAGTCGCTCGGTCACCGAGGGGAGGCGAGTTTGATTAAAAAAAACTGATACAACGTGAAACCAACTGGATTATCGTTTCGAGACGTTAAAACCAAATGGCCTTAACGACTATGTCATTCACATCTTTTATTTTTTTTTGTTTAAAGTGTTTTTTTCATTTTGTGTTTTGTATTATTTCTTAAATCTTGAAAAATCACAGGAAAATTGGACATTTTTTACTCAAAAACACAGAAACAAGGCCATACTTGCAGCTCAATGGCTGGACTAAAAACTGAACCCAGTAGCAGGCAATACTGGCCCCTATGCTACTTGGGAAAGATAAATTGGTGCAGCTAATTGCTGAACAGTAGCTCACACACTCCTCCACTAGGGGGACAATTAGATGATGAAAAACTGCACATTAACTTGATACCTATTCACACCAGTATGCAGAAAAGTCACAGTATAATGCATGGGGAGATTGCACAAATGCAAAAATACTGATAAGACAACCACTCACACACCTTCTATGTATGAGGGGGGTGGTTGCTGGTATTATAATTGCATAAAGATAAGGCGATACAGCAGAGTGCCATTAATGCAGATACGTGTGGTGCACCATGCTGGCTTACAGCCTATTACACCACTGCTATTTGATTAGGCGGGCTGCTCAGCACTTTTTATGTGTCCAACACAGTACTTTGGGGCAAAAAATGACATACTGGAAAAATATCAAACATGAGGTATTAGTTGATATAGTGGCCACTATACGCAAACTCACAGGCCCTGTCAAGGCTCCTCATTTCTTGCGAGTCCCTACACTAACAATTTACAGAAAAATCACAGAAAAATTGGAAATTTTTTACTCAAAAACACAGCAAAGGCCATACTTACAGCTCAATGGCTGGACAATAGACTAAACCCAGTAGGAGGCAACACAAGCCTATGTGCTACTTGGGAAAGATAAACAGGTGCAGGTAATTGCTGAGCAGTAGCTCACACAGCCCTCCACTAGGAGAGCAACTGACTGATAAAAAACTGCACATTAAATTGATACCTGTTCACACCAGTATGCAGAAAAGCCACAGTATCTTTCCCAAGTAGCACAGGGGCTTGTGTTGCCTCCTACTGGGTTTAGTTTTTAGTCCAGCCATTGAGCTGTAAGTAAGGACTTTGCTGTGTTTTTAGTTATATCTTGCTTTCCTTGTTTTTTTTTATATCATAATTAAGTAGTTCTGTCCCTTTTGATTTTATGTACATTCCCATTGTGTTCATTTATATTTATCCTTATGTTGGCTAATCTTTCTATTTCCTTCCTTATTTTTGTGGATTACTGTTATCATTATTTTTTCCAGAGCATGTTCACCAGTGTATATTTTTTTCGCATGTTACTCTCTGGTTGATCTAACCATGTTTATTGTCACCTTAGAGTTTTTTCTACTAGTATGTTTAATCCACTTCAGCGCAGGTGGCGTTCCTGCTCCTTGCTGGCTCTATTATGTGTGTAGCATGAGTCTTAATGCACAGACGCCGCCATGTGTCTTTATGGCTGTGCACTTGGTGTTCGGCATCCTTCAACAGCTACTGTGCAGGCGCCACATCAGCTATCTGCCACCCGTAATTCAGGCAGTAATTAGGGACATATCGACTATATTGATACCTTTTGTTTAACCCAGTGTATTTTAAATTTTTGTCCTGTCAGTATATTCTTTTTCTTGTGTATTATCCGTGATGTATTCTGTATTGTTAGCAAGTAGGGATTTTTTTGAGGTTTGTTTTGCCAAGTTTTTCAATACAGATTCTAGGTACAGCTTTAAAGAAGTCCAATCAGTCAATCAGGGTACAACGCAATTTTATTTAACATAGGAATCAATTATGATCAAATATAACATATAAGTAAGAGAATAAACTGGTTACAGAAAATAGTGTAACATAGGCTACTAGTTTGCTAAATATGTATTTATAAAGATTAAATACTCACTTCACCTGAGAGCTGACTTCACCTGTCCTTATGACTTCAACCAGAGAGGCCTAATGGCGAGAACAGGGAACTCCAGGGACCATCACCAATGTTGAGCGTCCTCAACAATGGGAACTCAAGAGCCTCTGACATCACCACAAACAATCCTGGTTTTATAAGACTTAAACAAAAAAAATAGCAGACACGACCTATGCGTTGTGTAAGCTTACAATGCACAGAGATCTTTTGTCCATGCTATCCTGAATCATGGAGTGGCCGGCCCCAGAATCCAGACAACATACACAAAATAACTCCTAGACCAGACGATAAGCAGCTCCCCTAGATCGTAAATTGAACTAAGTGAAGTGTTCATGCTCATGGCATAAATCAAGCCTAGCAGCAGAGGTATACAAGCTGGTATAATTGTAGCTTAAGATAAAATAAGTGAATTAGATTAATATACAAGAAATGGAAATTATGACATCAAATAGTCACAAATTTCATTAGCACTACAAGGCTGCATTAGTCTAGGTTCCAGTCATATAAACAATAGCACCACATACAGTGCCTTGCGAAAGTATTCGGCCCCCTTGAACTTTTCAACCTTTTGCCACATTTAAGGCTTCAAACATAAAGACATAAAATTAAAAATTTTTTGTGAAGAATCAACAACAAGTGGAACGAAATTTATTGGATATTGTAAAGTTTTGTAAAAAATAAAAAACTGAAAAGTGGGGTGTGCAATATTATTCGACCCCCTTAAGTTAATACTTTGTAGCGCCACATTTTGCTGTGATTACAGCTGCACGTCACTTGGGATATGTCTCTATCAGTTTTGCACATCGAGAGACTGAAATTCTTGCCCATTCTTCCTTCGAAAACAACTGGAGCTCAGTGAGGTTGGATGGAGAGCGTGTGAACAGCAGTTTTCAGCTCTGTCCACAGATTCTCGATTGGAGGTCTGGACTGTGACTTGGCCATTCTAACACCTGGATACGTTTATTTGTGAACCATTCCATTGTAGATTTTGCTTTATGTTTGGGATCATTGTCTTGTTGGAAGATAAATCTCCGTCCCAGTCTCAGGTCTTTTGCAGACTCCAACAGGTTTTCTTCCAGAATGGTCCTGTATTTGGCTCCATCCATCTTCCCATCAATTGTAACCATTTTCCCTGTCCCTGCTGAAGAAAAGCCCAAACCATGATGCTGCCACCATCATGTGTGACAGTGGGGATGGTGTGTTCAAGATGATGAGCTGTGTTGCTTTTACGCCAAACATATCGTTTTGCATTGCGGCCAAAAAGTTTGATTTTGGTTTCATCTGACCAGAGCACCTTCTTCCACATGTTTGGTGTCTCCCAGGCGGCTTGTGGCAAACTTTAAACGAGACTGTTTATGGATGTCTTTGAGAAATGGCTTTCTTCTTGCCACTCTTCCATAAAGGACAGATTTGTGCAGTGTACGACTGATCGTTGTCCTATGGACAGACTCTCCCACCTCAGC
The DNA here is from genome assembly GCA_025379985.1 of Phyllomedusa bahiana. Taxonomy (NCBI): domain Eukaryota; kingdom Metazoa; phylum Chordata; class Amphibia; order Anura; family Hylidae; genus Phyllomedusa; species Phyllomedusa bahiana. The sequence goes on from JAODAL010052957.1 coordinate 8,243, forward strand.
TGTAGATCTCTGCAGTTCATCCAGAGTGATCATGGGCCTCTTGGCTGCATCTCTGATCAGTCGTCTCCTTGTTTGAGATGAAAGTTTAGAGGAGCGGCCGGGTCTTGGTAGATTTGCAGTGGTCTGATACTCCTTCCATTTCAATATGATCGGTTGCACAGTGCTCCTTGGGATGTTTAAAGTTTGGGGAATCTTTTTGTATCCAAATCCGGCTTTAAACTTCTCCACAACAGTATCACGGACCGGCCTAGTGTGTTCCTTGGTCTTCATGATGCTCTCTGCGCTTTAAACAGAACCCTGAGACTATCACATAGCAGGTGCATTTATATGGAGACTTGATTACACACAGGTGGATTATATTTATCATCATCAGTCATTTAGGACAACATTGGATCATTCAGAGATCCTCACTGAACTTCTGGAGTGAGTTTGCTACACTGAAAGTAAAGGGGCCGAATCATTTTGCATGCCCCACTTTTCAGTTGTTTTTTTTACAAAAGTTTAAAATATCCAATAAATTTCGTTCCACTTCACAATTGTGTCCCACTTGTTGTTGATTCATAGTTTCATAGTTTCATAGTTTGTAAGGCTAAAAAAAGACAAGTCGTCCATCTAGTTCAGCCTGTTGTGCTAAGGTGTTGATCCAGAGGAAGGCAAAAACCCCCAATGAGGTAGAAGCCAATTGTCCTCATTTTAGGGAAAAATTCCTTCCTGACTCCAATCTGGCAATCAGAAAAATCCCTGGATCAATGACCCCTTTCCTGAATCCTAGTCACTATAACTTGTTATATTATTACGCTCCAGATATGCATCCAAACCCTTTTGAACTCGGTTATTGAATTCACCATGACAAGTCCTCTGCAAGAATTCCATAGTCTCACTGCTCTTACAGTAAAGAATCCCTTCTCTATGTTTTGTAGAACTTTCGTTCCTCAATGACATAAAGGATGCCCTTGTTCTAGCTACAGCCCTGTGTATAAATAAATCTTGGGAGAGATCTCTATATTGACCTTTGATGTATTTAAACAAATTTATTTGTCCCCACCGAAGCCTTCTTTTCTCTAAACTTAAATAACCCTAATCTTGCAATCTTTCTGTTACTGTAGTCCACCAGTGCCCTTTTATTATTTTTGTTGCCCGCTTTGTACCTGTTCAAGCTCTACAATGTCTTTCCTGTGCACTGGTGCCCAAAACTGTACACAATTTCCATGGTGGTCTAACCAGTGACTTGTATAATGGGAGAATAATGCTCTCATCATGTGCCTACTATGCCCCTTTTAATGCACCCCATGACCTATTTGCTTGGCTGCTGCTGCCTGACACTGGCTGCTACAATTAAGTTTACTGTCCACCAGGATTCCAAGTCCTTCTCCATGTCACTTTTACCCAGTGTTTTTCCATTTAACATGTAATCATGTAATGGATTTCTCTTCCCATGTGCATAACCTTGCATTTTATCAGTGTTAACTTCATCTGCCATTTTCCCCTGCCCAGGCCTCCAACTTATCCAGATCCCTTTGTAATAACATATTATCCTCTATTGTGTTGATTACTTTACAGAGCTTAGTATCGTCTGCAAAGATAGATATTCTACTTTTTATTCACTTTGTAATATCATTAATGAAAATGTTAAATAGTATAGTGACCAATACTTACCCTTTTGTTACCACAATAGTAAAAGCGATCCAGTCTGATATGTACCGTTAATTACTACCTTTTGGGTTTTCTATCAGTGAGCCAGTTACTTACCCACTTGCACACATTTCCCCCAGTCCAAGCATTCTCATTTTATTTTCCAACCTTTTAGTGGCACCGTTATCAAATGCTTTAGAAAAATCTAGATATATGACATCCCGTGCCTCACCCCGATCCAGGGCTGGAACTTAACTTCCTCATAGAAGCTGATGAGATTAGTCTGACAGGACCGATCCTTCATGAACCCGTGCTGGAACGGCGTTATACATTTATTTTTAGTGAGATACTCCAGGATACATCTCTGAGAAAACCTTCAAACATTTACTACAAAAAGAGGTTAAGCTTACTGGCCTATAGTTTCCTGGATCACTTTGAAACCCCCTTTTTGAATATTGGCACCACATTTGCTATGCGCCAATCCTTTGGGACATACCCCGTTATTAGACAGTCATGAATATTAAGAATAGGGCCTATCTATGACATCACTTAACTCTCTTAGGACACGTGGGTGTATGCCATCTGGACCTGGGGATTTGTCTATTTTAATCTTCCTAAGATGGAGCTGCACTTCTTCCTGGGTTTTTTCAAAAATTTTTTTGATATCTTTATGTTTGAAGCCTGAAATGTGGCAAAAGGTTGAAAAGTTCAAGGGGCCGAATACTTTTGCAAGGCACTGTATCAGAGAAACCACATAGCAGTGCTATGTAGCGATAAGCCACCAAAAATTGTTATTCCCTATAGAAAGGGGCAATGTTCTTGCACCTGAATTGGCCCCTCAACAGCAACTGCTATGGATATAGATACGCCCATGACTAGATTGACACAGCATACATGTAAGGTGTTCTCTGACAATGGACATGATTGCAAGGATCAGGAGCAGAATGTGAAAGTTTCTATGCATATTGGTGGAGAATTGTTGATGGTGAGACTTTTTAGGATGTGGCTTTGTATACTGCCCCTAAAAAATGATGGAAATCATTCATAAATGAGTCAAATTCTGCCCAATTCCCTTGACAGATTTGAAGGTCTCTGTAAATGTGATAAAGGAATTTCATCAGTACAGCATTTGTCTTTTTACTCCGGTTTATTTCAAAACCACAGCATGCTACGGCTGATGAGGTGTTCTTCCTTTCATTCAGGACCCCCTCTATGACCCAGAGCAGAAAGCTGAGCAAAGAGTGGTTGTCTTTTTCGTAGACCTGACTTATCTATGTATTAAATTTGGAATGCTGACATTTAAATGGGCTTTCTTATCCTTGGGATAATCTAACAATAGCAGTAGGGGTCCGACTCCTGACATACCTACTGATTAAAGCGACCATGGTGCTCTGGCATCTTCATTGTTTGCCAGGCACAATGCTGCTCTCTTTCAGGGCCAGGGCGACGGGTAGGCGACTGCCTAGGGCGCGACTTCATCCCAGGGTGGAAGGTGGCGCAAGGAGGTATTCAGTTGGCGAGCGCTATGTGCCTTATTTGCATGTGACATCAGAAGATCTTGTTCTAGTCCTGCTCTCTCCATTCACTCCTATCAGAGTTAAAAGCACATTAGTGGGAGAAGAGATGGGAATACAACCTAAAGAAGAGGACTAATAAAGTCCTCTCGGCCTGCCATACTAGAACACAGATGTATTGTACTGCAGAATAATGTCAAAGTGATCTCGCTCTATAGTGGTCAAGTAAAAAAAAAAGGGGGTTCAGAATTATTATTATTTAATTTTTAAACGCCATTAATTCCAGGACACTTAGATATAGGAATTTTAAGAGTTGAAAACAACCCCTTTTGCTATTTAGAAAAAAAATAAAAATCAATTAAAACATAACTGGTATCACTGTGTCCGTAAAAGTCCAATCTGTTACTCAGGTCCACACATGGAAACACAAAAAGTTATTGGTCTAAAAAAAATGCCAAGGTAAAGCAATTTAAAAAAAAAAAAAAAAGGTTGGTAAAACATAATGAAAATGCAAAAAATTTTATAGCGCCAGAATCATACTGACCTGCAGAATAAAGCTAGCATGCTATTTATGCTGCACAGTGAACTCCATAAAAGCAAAACCCACTCTAAAAGCAGTTGCCTTATATCATGTTCCACGTCACAAAGATTTTTTTGTTTAATTTCTTAGTACATTATATAGTATGGTACTAAAAAGTACATTTTGTTCTGCAAAAAAAAATAAAAATAAAACAATACCTCACACATATTTGTAAGCAGAAAAGTTGAAAAAAAAATATGGATCTTGGAAGGCAGGGGGTGGGGAAACAAAACAGGACAATCCAAATCCCTGTGGAGGGAAGGGTTAAGTCTCTGTGTGGTGTGCTTTTATCCTATAGTGTAGTCACTCATGTACTCTGTATTTTTGGCAGATAAAATAGTGCTGCAAACTGTGCTATTCTTGCTGTCAAAAATACTGGAACGCCTGATGGAAACGGCATAATACAAATGGGAACAGAGCCCAAGAATAAATAAATGTATCACCCCTGCCACCTTAGTCTGCAGTCCCTCTCTAAAGTCTCCTAATTATAAAGCAATATAATAACACTAATGTAAAGTTATAAAACCTTGATCAGCAGTTGTATTTAAGGAAATGTATTTCATTCTGCTAAATTCATGGGCTTAAAATTTAAAATGGATTATGTCTCCTGGCAATACCCAAACTACCTGTCAATTACTTCAGACTGACTTCTCTCTTAAAGGGGATGTATCGCTTCCTTACTTCGGCTGATTAACTCTTCTCTCAGCTTCTCAACTCTGTGAATGCAGGGGCGTTTCTTCCCCTCCCAGCTGGATGACATCATCCCCCCTTCACTGCTGGCCTGAGACTCCCCCCCCTCCCCTCTGAGTCCACATATCACTGTGTCTCTCCCTATCAGTCTTATTTTATAAGAGCTGTATACATACCACAGGCTGCATTCAATCTAATCTGAGCACTGATCTCCTCTCACAGCTGGAGGTGTATTACAGCTTTCTAAGAACGGCACAGATCTGCGTGTATGCAGGAGAGTTAGGCACAGGGACAAAACTGTCATGTTTTCTCATTGTACAATCTGCTGCAGTCTGTTTCTGCTAGGTGTGGAAACAGAAAATGCTACGGCCCCTAACTCTGGGGTCAGAGACACAGCTCCGTGAATCGACCCGGGGAGGGGGGGGGGGGCTGTACAGAATGTAAATGAGCTCTCAGCTAGTGAATTGCAAGGAGGAGGGATTCGACCCACACTGGATATCAGTGTAAATAAAAACACAAGATAAGGGACACTGTGAGAACAAGGCAGCTTTGCTAATGACATCCAATTGCAAAGTTGCGAGTTTCCACTGTCCCCATATTCTGAAGCCCATGTAATGAACCGATACCACCCCTTTAAGGGCCGTTCCCACGGCTTATTTTGGGCACGGATTGCAGCCGGATTGTGCACCGTACTGCGCTGCAATACGGCTAGAGTCCGTCCCAGCCATTACGGTAATCCACAGTTCTCATAGAGAACTGTGGATTCCGTCTCTCCTAACAGCTCGGCGAATCCGCCAGGCGGGGATAAATTGACATGTTCATTATCCCGGCGGGATACGCGGCGTGGATAATGAAAGTCTAAGGGGCCGGCGGGCAGCGCCCCCGCCCCTTATTCAAGCCGAAATCCGCCCCGCAGTTACGGCTTGAATAAGCCGTGTGAACCAGCCCTTAGGGTAGGTTTACACGGCTTACTGCAGCATAGTTTCATAGTTTGTAAGGCTAAAAAAAGACAAGTCGTCCATCTAGTTCAGCCTGTTGTGCTAAGGTGTTGATCCAGAGGAAGGCAAAAACCCCCAATGAGGTAGAAGCCAATTGTCCTCATTTTAGGGAAAAATTCCTTCCTGACTCCAATCAGGCAATCAGAAAAATCCCTGGATCAATGACCCCTCTCCTGAATCCTAGTCACTGTAACTTGTTATATTATTACGCTCCAGAAATGCATCCAAACCCTTTTTGAACTCGGTTATTGAATTCACCATGACCAGTCCCTCTGGCAGAGAATTCCATAGTCTCACTGCTCTTACAGTAAAGAATCCCTTTTCTATGTTTATGTAGAAACTTTCGTTCCTCAATACGTAAAGGATGCCCCCTTGTTCTAGATGCAGCCCTGTGTATAAATAAATCTTGGGAGAGGTCTCTATATTGAACTTTGATGTATTTAAACATGTTTATTATGTCCCCCCGAAGCCGTCTTTTCTCTAAACTAAATAACCCTAATCTTGCTAATCTTTCTGGGTACTGTAGTTCACCCAGTCCTTTTATTATTTTTGTTGCCCGCCTTTGTACCTGTTCAAGCTCTACAATGTCTTTCCTGTGCACTGGTGCCCAAAACTGTACACAATATTCCATGTGTGGTCTAACCAGTGACTTGTATAATGGGAGAATAATGTTCTCATCATGTGCATCTATGCCCCTTTTAATGCACCCCATGATCCTATTTGCTTTGGCTGCTGCTGCCTGACACTGGCTGCTACAATTAAGTTTACTGTCCACCAGGATTCCCAAGTCATTCTACATGTCACTTTTACCCATTGTTTTTCCATATCACCTGTAATCATGTAATGGATTTCTCTTCCCCATGTGCATAACCTTGCATTTATCAGTGTTAAACCTCATCTGCCATTTCCCTGCCCAGGCCTCCAACTTATCCAGATCCCTTTGTAATAACATATTATCCTCTATTGTGTTGATTACTTTACAGAGCTTAGTATCGTCTGCAAAGATCGATATTCTACTGTGTATTCCCTGTGTAAGATCTTTAATGAAAATGTTAAAGAGGATAGGGCCCAATACTGACCCTTGTGGTACCCACTAGATAACAGCGATCCAGTCTGAGTATGTACCGTTAATTACTACCCTTTGTTTTTCTATCAGTGAGCCAGTTGCTTACCCCACTTGCACACATTTTCCCCAGTCCAAGCATTCTCATTTTATTTACCAACCTTTTATGTGGCACCGTATCGAATGCTTTAGAAAAATCTAGATATATGACATCCAGTGCCTCACCCCGATCCAGTCTGGAACTGACTTCCTCATAGAAGCTGATGAGATTAGTCTGATAGGACCGATCCTTCATAAACCCATGCTGGAACGGCGTTATACATTTATTTTCAGTGAGATACTCCAGGAATAGCATCTCTGAGAAAACCTTCAAACATTTTACCTACAACAGAGGTTAAGCTTACTGGCCTATAGTTTCCTGGATCACTTTTTGACCCCTTTTTGAATATTGGCACCACATTTGCTATGCGCCAATCCTTTGCACAGGTACACACCGCAATATGCTGTTGAAAGTAAGAGCTTGCAAGTGCATACTTTCAACACAAAGCAGCCTCCTTAACACTTCTATTTCTCGGTGCGTAAACGCCTGAAGTGAAAAAACTCATTTTTATTGCTTTTCCACATATTAACTTTATAACATATGATTGAAAGTACAGTTATGAGCATTTTGACTTTCACGAAATAAAATAAAAACGTAATCAGAAACAATGTCTCATGTATGTTTGTAGAAGTAAGAGTTCATATAGCTGTCGATTCTATCCCAGCTTCCTGTAGACATACATAACGGCTAGCATAACCAATCTGTTAATAAGGCCATGTTCACACGGCTTATTTGGGCACGTATTTCAGCCCGTAATCCGCGGCGTACTGCGCGAATTACGGGCTGAAATACAGCCCAGTCATTACGGTAATCCACAGTTCTCATAGAGAACTATGGATTACATCTCCTCTCCCTGCTCGGAGAATCCACCGAGCGAGGAGCGAAGCGACATATCATTTACTAGCGGCGTATACACGCCGCTAGTAATGATAGTCTATGGGCCGGCGAGGTGCCGGCCCCCCCGCTCCCACCCCCACGGCGTAATTGCGGGGCGTAATTATGCCCCGCAATTAAGCCGTGTGAACATGGCCTAAGGTGCCTTCCCCTGGCTCACACCCATTAATAAGGACCTCAACCTGCGAGGCCTATGTTTGAGTCGGTGTGGACCTGAGCGTGGCCCCGAAACACCCCTTCACATAGACTTCCGTGTTTGCAGTGAGACCCTCGTGCTTCTTTGCTCATCAGTATACAATATAATAGTGTTTTAAACTGTTGACTAATGAAGCAAAAGAACATAGAGTATAAACTATAACTCTGTGCGCAAAGGAAAGAGGCTTTCCCCCCACTCCCCGCCCTGACCAGGATACTCGCTTGACACATTTGCATTATATGTTACAATACCAAGTGCAGTTTGGGTTTAAGTGAAAGGGTACGTCCACAAGAGAGAGGACAGAGATGCATCCAGGCCGAAATCCTCCATCTCTGATCTTAGGGCCAGTCAGAGGCAGAAACCACCCGGCTGATCCGGAAGAAGTTTAAGCCTTCACTTCTTTTTACGAGGTACACTACGAAATACAAATGAAAAAATCATTGTCGTCTTAACACGACAACGATGATTTTACACAGCACTGATTGAGTGCTGGACTTGTTCAATGATTTTACTGTATTTGCGGGGCATACTTCAGCACAATTATGCAACGAAGTACACCCCGCGAATATGTTGTGTGAACATACCCTTATTGTGCAGGTTTGCTCCAGGAAAAAGTAGTTTCTCTACAGTCTCTCCTGGCATAAAGTTCTGGTTGTGGTCTAAGGCTATGTTCGCGTATTTTCCGCAAGTAATTGACATGTCACTTAGCGCTTACAATCCGATTGTATTGTACGAGTGGGGAGAGGAGGCGTAATCCACAGTTCTCTATGAGAACTGTGGATTACATTAATTTCGGCGCACATCGCTCTCGTATTAGATGGCAAATACGACGCGAAATGCGCGCCGAAATTCCCCCATGTGAACTTAAAGGTAAAAGGTATTTACAATACTGGAAAATATATTGATCAATATTTAGACATAATATAAACTTTTCAGCGCAAATTAATGATGAATTTTTTTTTAATGATTAAAGGGGGTTAAATAAAATACGGTTTTTCAAATACCAAAATTTTCATCCATGAAAAAATAATTAATGTTCTGAATTGGGATACATATACATCAGGCTCGGGCCCGGGCCCCGGGGGACCGGGGGAAACCCCCGGTGGGGGGCCCCCCCTAGCCGCTGGGGGGCCCCAGGCAGTGCCGTCGCTCCCCCGGGGGCCCCCCTCCGCCGCATCCGACCCCTGAAAAGGGAAGGAAACCCCCCGTCCGAGCCCCCCAGAGACCCAGCCCGGAAGGGCCCGGGCCCAATGTCCCCGACTCCCCGGGGGCGCGGGGTTTTACAAGCAAAAGCGCCACTACCGGGTGCGCTCCCCCCTGATCTCCCTGGGAGGGCCCAAGGCACCCAGGCCTTAAGCCTCCGGCGCCGACCCCCGGTTTGGACGAGGGGGCGCGGTTTACATCACTTCACCCCCCGCCGCCCATGCAGGGGGCCCCGGGAAAGGAGCCGGGGGGGAGCACGGAGCGGGCCTTTTAGCCTGCCAGGACGAGAGGGGCCCACCAGGGGAAATAGCTGTTTTTTTGTTTTTTTTTTTTAAAATACCTACAGGGGGCCCTGGCTACAAAGGGGGGGCCCCTGGCCCACTAGGGGGGGCCCGATTACAAAGGGGGGGCCCTTCCGGTTTTCCCGGGGCCCGCCGGGGGGGGGTGGGAGGATTGGGTTTAGCTGCTGAGACCCCCTCCTCCCACCCCGCCCCAGCCTGCATTAGCGCGGACCCCCGGCGCCCATCCCGCCTCGCTAAGGGGCCCCAAACGACACTCCCGGGCCACAGCGGGTACCTTTTTTGGGTGGGAAAAGGGAAACCCCCCTCAAAACACTCCTTCCCCTCCCCCGCAACTCCCGGGGCCCACTTTCCCCGAAGGGTTTTCCCCAAGGGTTTGGGGCCGGGCCCCCGCGCGCCCGAAGGGGCGATACCCGCCTGCACTTTCAAGAACTTTACCCCCAGGGTTTGGAGTGAGAAGGGGCGGGCCGGGGGAAACCCGGATTTCGGGGGGTAGGGGCCCCCTATTTTTTGACCCCCCCCAAACCCCGCCTGCGGGTGCAGGGGGACAACTAGCATCTGCCATAGACAAAAGCAAATTTGCTACTTTAAAATGGCCCAAAAGAAAACCCCCCAACCTACAACGTCCCCCAGAGTTTCCAAAGTAAAAGGCCTCTTTTAAACTAACCCCCCAACCCGGGTCGCAGGCCCACTCCTCACAAATCCAGAAAACCGGAAATGAAGTGAACGATTTTTGAGACTGATAATTGGGGTCCCTTTTTAACCAAAACAAAAAATTCCCCGCGCTCAGGCCCCGTTAACACAAAAAGGAGGGGCGCATAAAAAATCTTTGGAATCCCCAGGAGGAGCAATTTGAGAATGGGGGGGCTCCCTTTAAGTCTTTAAACAGGGGGCGTGCAAAAATCTGCCAAGATGTACTACCGAGGGGCCCTGGCAACAGACACCCCTGTCCCCATCGAACGACACACCAAAAAGGCCCAGAGGATCCCCCCCTCCTCAGCATTGGAAAACCAGCGCACCCCCCGGAAAATTGGGAAACAGGGGGGCCCCCCCCAGGGGGTTTTTAAATTTTAATGAAATTCCCAGATTACCCAAAGATAAAGTTTAAATCCTGAGAGCATACCGCAAATTAAGGGCCCCCCCTGCTCGGGGAAAGCACAAGGGCTCTTGGTTTTAAGACTTCTCGGAGGGATGTCTCACAACGAAAGGGGGACCTTTAGCAAGCTCTGTACGGGGCCTTTTTAAAGGAAAAAATTTGTTTTTCCAGCTTATCCCCACCCTCTACCCTGAAAGTTCAAGTTCCCAAAAGGTCCCCTCCCAAAATCTTTTCTTTTCCCCAAAAGAGGCAAGACAGACCTTCAGGGCCCCGCTAAGAGTTCATCCCCATTAGCAACATCCCAGATCTTGCAAAAAAAGATGGAGGCCAGAACAGGGCTTTCCAACCCCACTTCCCGGGAAAAAACAAGACCTCGGGTGGACCAGAAACAAAACCCTCCCCCCCTGTCTCCCCTTCGGCCCCCGGGAAAAATCCCGTCCAAAACAAGGGGAAATTTTTTTAAAGGACTTTTGGACCAGGACTGGGGGGGCCCCCCAAACATCGTCACTGGTTTTAAAAATCCCCCCCTTAAACCCCATTTGGGCTCTGGGCTTTCCCGGTGGAACCGACCCAGTTTTTTGGGTCCTAAATTTAACCCCTCTCTTATTTTAAAGGGGGGTTGGGGAAAGAGGGGCCTCGGAACTTCCTACTAATTCCGGGGATCCTTTTTTCTGTCCAACACAATTGGGCAAAAATTGGGGTTTGAGAGGCGATAATCTTAAATTTAATTTTTTCTTTGCTAACAACATGGCGGGCGGGAAAGGGGGCACTAAGAGTTTTTATCTGGTGTCAATTTTCCCCCCTCGGACAAAAAAAAAGAGGGCCCCAAATTTAACCCCCTTTTGGGGAAAATAGGGGTTTGGGTTTAACTCCCCTTTTCCCCCCCCTTCCTAAGCGTTCTATTTTCACAGTTGGGCCGGGGGGCACACCTTTTTTTTTTTGGTTTCCCAATGTTTACCTTTTTGTTTCTTCAAAAAGGGGGCGTGCTTCTTTGGGGGAATTTCCCCTTACCTTACCTGGGGGGAACGAAAAAACCAAACCCGAGAAATCCCTGGGATCAAAACCCCGCCTTAAAGGGGGCCTAAATTTTCCCCAAATTTATCCCTCATTATCACATCATCATTTCGAGTGATCCCCTGGGAAATGAAGGGGCTCCGTTTCCCCCAAATAAAAAGGGGTGAAAATTTTTAGACATTTTAAAGGGAAGCTACCCTGAGGGCGCTTTTTTTTTTGGGGACCCACTTTTTGTGAAAGACTTTAAAAAGATTAGAGAGGCTCTGGGTTAAGGACATGTCTGGGGTCCCTCGTTAAAAAGGTAAAGGGGGAGTTGTAAAAAATCGTGAACAAAAAACTTTCCCCTCTTTTCCCAATTTTTCAGTTTTATGATGGGGAAGGCAGATTTTTCCCCACCCTTTAAACATAAAAAAGGGGAAAAGGGGGGATTTTGCCTTTTTTAATGGTTGGGTTTTGGGCCCCCAAACCCCAAAAGGGAAACCCGTTTTTTTACCAAATTTAAAAGGGGGCAAAATCCAGCGAAAAGCTGCCTTTTTCAGTATGGCGGTGACATGAACTCAGTAGTAGACCAAACCGGGGGAAAATAAAAGGAAGGGAACCCCTGACTTTGGGCAGCAACCATAGTTAGCCAAGGACAAAAACAAAGCCCTAACACCCTTTAAATGGAAAAGACCAACTTTAATTTATTTTTTTGGAAGGGGGAAAAAATCCAGAAAGGTAGGGACTATAAAATTTTATTTTTCCCCCTTTTTACCAAACAAAGGTCAGACTAAAAATATCTCCCCAGTAACAGGGAAAAAATTTAGCAACCGAGTCAGGGTGCTCAAGATCCTGGGTTTTGCTTATATCGGGTCATACCCCCAAACCCCCCTAGACCTAGGGGGAGGAATTTTTCCCCCAAAAGGGAAGGATTTTATCTGGAAATTTCCCCCCTTACTTTGGGCCAAAACTGGGTTATTTTTACAGATATGCTGAAGGGGGGTGGATAGATTTTGATGCAATAACAAAACCCCACGGGTCAGACCTGCTTTTAACTGGCAAAAATTTAAGGGGATTTCCGAAGGCAAAAACATAGGGGCATTTCATCCTTACACAAACGCAAATTGAATGAATCTAAAAAGGAGGGCCTTTAGAGGCATGAAATCCGCTACAGGGGCCCCTTCCCGCTCAATAACCAACAGAAAAATAGGGGGAAAAAGGGAATCGGCCCCAAAGAGGGGTTTTGACATTTTTTTAGACTTAGGGGGAAAAGTGCATCATCCCAAACCCCCAGGGCTACACTCTTTTTAAAAAGGGGGTAAATTTGGGAAAATTCTCCTCCCCTCGAGGCTCCGAAGGACCCAATACAAATCTTCCTTCCCCATAAAAAGGGTATGCGTAAAAATCAGAGGGGGAATTTAAACCCCAGACCCGGCACAAAAAAAATGAGACCCTTAGGGTTTTTTTACACCTCCCTCACTCTTCTTTGGGCCCCTTTTTAGAAGGAAGAGAGGCAAATTTTTCCCCCTTTGAAACTAAAACTGGGCCCCGTTTTTCGGACCCAAAGGGTATTCCTAAACTCGGAAATTACTTTAAATTGGAAGTACGGGGCCGCAAAAAAAACACTGAAAAAAAAGGCAAGGAAACCCGGCCCTGAAAGGGGTTTTCCCGGAGAAATGTTAAAAAACCGATAAATGAAATTTGCCCCAACCCCACCCCCAACCCTACTTTAAAATTTGGTTTTGCAAGAAGGCCCTATCAGACCAAATCAAAAAAAGGGTTTCCCTTAAAGTGAAACCAAAAAAAAAGGGGGAAAATCCCCCTCCTCCCCCCCGGCCTCATATAGGCCTAATTCACTCATAGACTGGACCAAAAAATTGGGTGCAAAAAAAATGGCCCCACCCTCTTTCCGAACAAAGGGCCCAAACTATAGGTCCCTCGCAAAGGGGTTTTATCAAGGGAGATCAGCGGTTTTGGGAATATTAAGGGAAAATTTTGGGCGGTTATGGGGTAGGATCAAGCAAAAGTCCCCCTCCGGGGGAAAAACCCCCTGTTTATTTACCTTTGGGCGCCGGAAAAAAGGGCCTTTTGACAATGTTTCGAAAGGGATTTGGGCCCGGCTGGGGCCTAGAAAGGGGAAAGGGATATCGGGGGCCTTTAAGACCTTTTTTTTTCTGCTATTTACCCCGAACCCGTTTTCCCCGGTTCATACCCCGGTTTCATCTCTTCCCCAATTCCCCCTCCAAAAAAAAGGGGGCCCAAACCAAGGGGGGGGTAAATTTTTTCACCCCTTCCCCTTTTGACCCTTTTCCCTTGAGCCCCGCGAATTCCTGGAGGGAAACAATCTCTTTTTCAGGTATTCACAAATGGCACCCCAAAAAAAATTTAAAAAATTTTTCCTTTGCAGACCCATCTGAAATTTTCTTTATGCCCCAAAAACCGCAGGGTCACCACCCCAGGGTTTTTGACCCCCCCTCTTAAAATGTTTTGGGGATCTATAAGGTTTCAAAAAGGGGAAAGCGAGCAAGGGGCGAGCTCCTAACCCCGGGTCTAACACAAAACCCAAAAATCAAATGGCATAGCCCGGGGGAAATTTATCTTGCAGTTGCCCCCAGTCAAATCTTTATATTTAAATCAAAATATTAAAAAAACCGGGCACCATATATAAACTTTAAAATTTTCCCCCCCCTCATCAACAAATTTCCCCCAAAATTTTAACGCTTGGAATTTCCCCCCCCCTTGGGCTATACCGGGGGATGCCCCCCCATTAAAAAAGATCAACTTTTCCCAAACTGCTCTAAAAACCCTTTACAAAAATCTTCCATTTCTTCTTTAAAAATTTGGAAGGGAAATCGAAACCCCTCAAAATTTCAAAAAAATTTATCTGGGCCCGGGGAAAAAAAACGCCCGAATACTCTTAAAAAAAAATTTATGTTTACCAAAAGAGGGAAAAAAGGGGTTTTTAACCTCCCGGGCATCAGGGGGGACAAAATTTTCCTTTTTAAAAGCGACATGGGCTTTGGAAATTGGGGGGGGGACTTTGTCGGTACTCAAACTGGGAAAAAAAAAGGGACCCCTTTAGATCCTTGGGGGCCCCCCCTGGGCCCCTCCCCACACAAGTACACAAACCTCCCACCCCCTGACAAAATCTTCAATTTTTAAAAATTTGAGAAAACGATCATGGGATGGAAAAAAGAGTTTCCGGGAAACGGGTTGGGCCCACCCTTTCTGATCTCTAAAGGGGCCCATGCCCCCTTTTTGGGGTCACCCTGGGGTTTTTTCCCCTTTGGGATTTCAAAACCCATGTTTTAAGAGGTTTTGAGGGGGGAGAGGGTTTAAGATAGCGGGACGCCCGCTACTGGCCCGGAACAGAGGGGGCTTTTACGCCCCCCGGGAAATGCCCGGGAAAGTTTTCCCCTTTCCTACCAAAAATATTCTAGGGCTTACCCAACTTTACCACTTTTTCCTCTAGGGTTTGGGAAAAACTCAAAGGAAACTTCCCCAAATACTTATGACGGGTTTTTAAATTTATTCCAACAAAAAAAAGGGGTTCTCCCCCTCTGGGCTTTATAAGTCCATAAGAGAATTGGGTTTCGACCGTATGGAGGGACAGGTTTTCCAATCCTGGGCCCGTCGGTTTTAAAAGACCACCCAGCTGCCAACAAAAAATTTTTCCAAGGACTTCAACAGTCAAAAACAAAGTCATTTGCACAAAATTGGAGGGAAAAACCCCCTTTAAAATTGCAAAACAATGCCATTTATGGCTTTTTAAACCCGCCCCCCCCCAAAACCCTTTCCCCACAGGTTAAAACATTTTCCCCAAGTTGGAATTCCCAAAACCCGACTTGTGGGATGGTAAAAAGGGAGTGCCCAAATCCCCAAATTTTTTGGGACATTTTTTTGGGCCCCACCCTTGAGGTAAAAACTTTAAACATTGGTTTTTGGAAAAATGCCATACCCCTTTTTATTTTTCCCCCTACCTAGACCCCCCAGAAGGGGGAGGGATCGGGGCAATCCCCTGAACCCCGTAACTCCCACAAAAACCCCCATAGCATTTTTTACTAAACTTTTCGCCTCACCTTTTGGGTTAAGCCCACCCCCAAACCCAAAATCCTATGAAGAAGAACCCCAAATGAAGAATTTTTTTAACTGCCGATAAAATTGGGAAAAGGAGAGGCAAAAAACTTGCACTTTCGGCTTCTTTAAAACGCTGGCCTCGTTTTTTAGAATCTCACTTCTCAGATAGGGAGATAAAGATGGGTTTATGCAGAGTTTCAAAAACACGGTTTGGGACTGGGAAGAGGGAAACGGGGAAACCCTGGGCAGGCCCCGGAGGTGCAAAGACGACAAATTTTGGGGAAAGGGGGGAGAGGGCTTTTTTAGGACCGACGCCCATTGTTTACCCCCACCATGATGGCCCACAGGTAGAGGGGTTTCTTTTTTTTTTTTTCGCACGCAATCACCAACAAACTTTGAGATACACCCCTTTTTGGTAATTTTTTCAAAGTTTTTTGAACTTTTTTTTCAGGTTTTTTTCTGTTCGTTTTGTTTCCTACAAAAGTAAAATCAAGTAAATTTCTTTAATGTCTTTTTGCAGTGTATCTACAAATATTAAAGTATCAGACACTCTGGGAACCCCAAATGATTGTGACCTGCACTTGAAACCCTTTTAGATCTCAATTTACTTCTGAATTTTATTTTGAAATTTTTTTTTTTCAGACATATTTTAAAAAGGGTTTTTTAAATTTGTTACCTTAAATTTTAAAAAAACCCAAATTTAAAAATTTTGTTAAAAAAAACAAAACAAAGGGGGGCCACTGGCTACTAGGGCCCTGACAAAAAAGGGGCCACTGGGACTTGGGGCCACTGGCTACAAAGGGGCCACTGGCTACAAAGGGGGCCACTGGCTAAAAGGGGGGCCACTTTGGCTACTAGGGGGGGGCCACTGCACTAGGCGGGCCCTGACTACAAAGGGGGGCCATGGCTACTAGGGGGGGCCCTGACTACAAAGGGGTCCACTGGGTACTAGGGGGGGCCCCTGGCTACAAAGGGGGGGCCCCTGGCTACAAAGGAGGGGGACACTGGGTACAAAGGGGGGCGGACATTGGCTCAAAGGGGGGACACTCTTTTTTGGGGGGGCACTGGCTCTAGGGGCCCTGACACTAAGGGACACTAGCTATTAGGGGGACACTTGGGTACCAGGGGGGCCCTGACTACAGGGGGGACACTGGCTATTAGGGGCCCTGGCTACTAGGGGGGGCCAGTGGCTATAGGGGGACACGGGTACTAGGGGACACTATCAAATTAGGGGGACATTTGGGACTAGGGGGGCCCCTGGCTATAGGGGGCCACTGGCACAAGGGGGGAAAACTGGCTACAAGGGGGGAAAAGCACCTATAGGGGGCCCCCGGCTACCACGGGGGCCCAGGCACCTACAGGGGGGCCCCGGTATCTAAAGGGGCCCTGACACTAAAAGGGGGCCCCGGCTACCAAATACTAAGGGGGCCTGACTACCTAACAGTAGCTAAAGGAGCCCCAACTACCGTATACTACCTAAAGAGGCCCCTAACTACCTGTAACTACCAAAGAGGCCCCAACTGTCTGTATACTACCTAAAGGAGCCCCAAAAAGATAGACCTAAAGGAACCCCCAACTTATAGTACCCAAAGGACACCCCCTAACTGCCTGTAACACCTAAAGGAACCCAACTCCTTATACACCCAAGGAGGGCCCCGTCCTGTATACTACCTAAAGGGGCCCTAACAGCTTTCAGCCTATAAAAGGGGAAACCCCAACTACCTACACTTACTAACTGGGGAAACCACCTACCTACAGCCCCAACAAATTTTGGGCCACCAACACCAAAACCCCACCTACCTAACTGGGGGCCCCCAACCTAACGTAGCCTACAACTTGCCTAACGGGGGGTGCTTTTCTACCGGGGGGTATTTCCACCCACCTGTGGCTAGGGACCCACCCCCTCCGGGCTGGGCCCACCAACTTACCTGCGAGGCTACCTACCTAAATAGTGCCTATCTATTACCTGGGGCCTCTCCCCACCCTCCAACCTTTTAGGACGGGGGGCCCCAACCGCCGGTCTGCGGGCCGGCACCGGCCTTATTGCTCCC
>JAODAL010052958.1:0-25626 GCA_025379985.1 Phyllomedusa bahiana
CCCGGGGGAGCCAGGGAAGGAAGGGGGGGGGGGCCCAACGCCCAGCGATGGGGCCCTAAAATTTCTGAGGGGGCCCGCATAAACTCACACAAAGAAATGTTTTTTAAAACACAATTTTAGGGGGGTGTAAGCTTTTATCGAGACTCCCTCTTCCGTTATCATTTTGATTCAGTTTGTGCGGTATTTTTAATTCAAGTCCAGGGTGGGTCTAATTCTGCCCCATATACATTTTAAAGCCTCTGGTCAGTTTTGGAGCACATTGAATATAAAAGGGTATCTAAGCCTGTTTGTGCTTTTATATTTAGTAAAATACTCGAGTTATTACACGCCAACATAAAGTTAATTTTTTCCGGGTGATTTCTGTAGCGCAATTATATCCAAGGGTTATTTAGCCTGTTTGTGCTTTTAAAATTCAGTAAAAATGCACAGCGTTTTATACGCCACATACGAATTATTTTGTCCCGGGTGATTTCTATGGCGCAATTTATATCCAAGGGTTATATCAGCCTGTTACAGCTTTTACATTTAGTAAAATACACTGTGTTTTAAATGGCACATACAAGTAAATTTTTCCGGGCCCAAAATTGTGGAGCACAATTTATATCCAAAGGGGTTTACCCAAGCCTTTTAAGTTGGTTCATTGGAGTCAAATACAGTTTGTGTATTTATCATATACAGATGTCTTCATTAAACAGAGTCTGTAAAATTTGTGAACAAACAGAAATGTCAGACAGAGAGGTGCAGCTCTTCTCATCAGTGGCAGTGGCAAAAAACTTTCCTGGAGCAGGCACGGGTTGCAGCACAGTAAGGGGACTTCACAGCAAGGGCCCACTCGGTGAGGCCAGAACTGCCGGTGTTCATGTAGGCGACGTGTGTTGATCAGCAACCCAAGGGGTTTTCTTGATTGGTGAGTAGGTCATCCACTTCATCCCAGATGACATCTAACAACCCAACCAACAGTCGGTGGGTTCGTCAATACAACTCTAGTTGGCATGGCCCGGGAACGGGTCAGCGACCCTCACCTGTCCTCAACCCGCCTCTGTCCCGTTCAGGCCCCTCAGCTAGAGAACTAGTATGTGGTCTGGGCTCAGAGCCACTATACAGCGAGGACGAACAATTTGAGACAGTCAGCAGCTACTGGCAACGAAGAGGTGGGGCAGACATCCCCTGCTTCTTGCAATATTGATGTGGAGAGTGGCATGGGAGGTTTTTTGGCGAGCAGTCAGCCTCTGCATACCAAGACCGTTGAGGAGGGCAGCAGTGACAATCAAACACTCATGAAGTATAACTGTGGTGGTTTGAATCCAGTTTCTGCGTTACACCAGTTTTGTTCAAATGCAGCGTATGGAACTTGAACTGATGGAGCCCAAATAACTACAGGGAATGTTTTAGGGTTTCTTATTTTGCATTCTGTGTCATTGTTTTATTGAATTCAGTACAAAACTGGAATGGGACAGAAAAAAGAAGCAAAAGCAAATGCTGCAAAACTGGCTTTAGCTGAACTTCTTCAGTATGAAGAATGTGAATCGTATGTCCAACTTACAGAAAGTAAAAACACAAGTCTTTCTGGAGGCCCTCCCCTGTTACCGGCGGAGCAAATTACATCCTCACAGATTTCAAGTGGTTTAAGAAAGCAAGTTGATAAACGTTAATTTGTTCTGAACAATAACACGGGTGATAAAAAAAATTTTACTGAACTATTATCTAGTTTCCAATTTTGAAAGCTGTAGAAATTTCTTTAGCTGCATTTGAAAATGGAAAAGGCCCCCACATAACCGCCCCCAAAGTAAAAAAAATAAAAATAGTATTCTTTAAGTCTATAGAAAAAGTTTTTCCCTTTTAGCCTCGTCTGTCATACCTGTGCCAACCCTTGCCCCCGTCCCTTTTCCCCACGAACCACGAACCCAACCCTTCCGCCTTACCCCCTGTCCCCGACTCTGAGTTTCCCTTACGATTTGTACCATGCACCCCTCGCTGCCACTGCAAGCAAGTCAAAACGGGGAAATGACCTGAATCACGCCCAGCAACCCATCACTTTGGCGGGCTCTATAAAAGGCCACTAAGAGCCCACTCCCTGGCGGGGCTATTCCCATCGCTTGCGGTGGTCCGGGGGATCCACACCGCTTCGTGACAAATGAAGTGGAAAGATGTTATCCACCGTAGTCCTTGCGAAAATAATGGGTCCGCATAAAAGGGCCTGAGCAAAAGGGCAGGTGTATGCTGGGCTGGCACGGCCGCATTAAAATTACAAGGGGGTACTCCCCCCGTTTGGATATAAATAAACCTTATACCTTTTCTTTTTTCATAAGTCATTCCAACTATGGGGATTAATTCCAATTTGGAAAGTCACTATCACCTATGTTTGGGGGGGCTGGTTGTCACTGCAGCTTAAGGGGGGTTGTGTTTGACAGTGTAAGAATGGCTAAAGTGCTGCAAAGTTTCCCGGCATTTTTAGAATGTCTTACAGTGGGTGTAGATTGAACAACCAGATTGAACGTTTCCATGCGGGGGCATGGCTCAGCCCCCTCTAAAGCAGCGCGGCACCCTGTTTTCCATCATCTGTCACAATGGTTTAATTTTCAGTTTTCGCAGAGAAACCACAATCTTTCCTCTTTCATAAACCGGAGAATTTCCTCCCGTGTGGACTTTGTTCGCCCAGGGGAATACTCTTTTCCATTGGATCTCAAAAATCGTTAAAGGGCCCTTTTTCTTTCATCAATTTCCCCCGTTATAAAATTTTCCCCCGTTTTTTATTTTTTCCTTTCTCAATTTCCCCTTTTCAAAAATTTTTTTCCCCTGTTATTATTTATTTCCCGTTCACAAATTCCCCCCGTTCATAAATTTTCCCTCGGGTTTAAAATTTTTTCCCCGCTCATCAATTTCCCCTTTTCATCAGTTCCCCGTCTGCTTACCCCCACCCCCTTTTTGTACATTACCTGACCTCGAATCTCCGCCGCCGCCCTGACCGTTGGCCTGACCTTTGACTACGAGTTTCGCTTATGATTCGGTACCCTCGCTGTGCCCCCCCGGCTGCGCCTGCAACTAGTAAATGGCGGGGTAGCGCCCGGGTTTAGGCTCCCGCCAAAGAAAGCCCCACCCCTGCCTTGAGCGGCTCGGGGAAAAACCAGGCCCTACTAAGCCCCCCCGTTTCCCTGCGGGGCCCCGCTACCCCCCCGCTTGGGGTGGTCAAGAGGAGCCACTATCTTGTCTTTTACTTGACAAAGTGAATGCCAATTTTTCCCTGGCATTTTCTTTGAATGGTGCAGAGCCCAACCATTTAAAAAAAAAATGGGGGGGCTCGAATTACCCCCCCAACCCTTGAAAAAGGAACACGGTTAGCTTCTGCACTTAGGGAAGAAAAGAGGGAATACGGCTGTCTCTTGACAATCTTTCCTCGGTGAACGACTGTTGGCCCCTTGGAAACCGAGGAGCAGGGTATCGGAGGGATAAAGACAGGGAGTTGTTTTTGGCAAAAGGTAGTGAACCTTGACTGCCTGAAAGGGGAGGTGTCCCAAAGGGGCGGCGCTGGGGACAGGTTGCCCCAACCACATTGAAAAAAAGTATGGTGAAAACTGAAAAGATGTTTGATGCTGGGTGGGGTTTGCCAACTTTAGATCCCGGGTCTTGTTTTAAACTTTTCCCCACAGATTTATATATAGTTATGTTAAACCCCCCCCGGGCTTCGTAAAAAAACTGGCAAAACGCCGATTTTGGTGTTTTTTCCACCAACCCGCACGGGAATGACTTTTTAAACCGCCGCTGACCTGGTGAGCCCCTGTCCCGTTACTTTCGGGGAACCTGCAAGTGGGTTGTCTAAATCTTTGGCCCTTTTTCCCCCCCAAAACCTTGCCGGGCTGCCACCCTGCGGGACTCCCCCGCCACAAACTGACTTAGGGAACTACGCCCCGGCCTGACACGCAATTCCCCCCTTTTTCTTCCAATGAAAATGATGAACCCCCTTGTACATGTTGTTCTGGGTCACCCCCTTGAATTAAAATGGCTTTAAAAAACCACCAGTATGCGATGCCCCAATTTTTACATCTTTTGGCCCAACATTAACTCTTTATTTGCCCAAAGCCCCCAAGATTGTCTGTCTTCAAAATCCCCCTTTTCTTTCCTCCCATCCCCTTTAAAACTTAATGTAGAAAAAGGGAAATTTCTTCCCAGGGCCAGGACAATGGGTGGTAAAGGGTTGGGCCCGACCGCGTAGGGGGGCCACTTAATCTCAGGGAGAAAAGGGGCACAAGGAGGGAAAGGAGGGGGTAAATTTTTCCCAAATTTGTGGGGGAAATTTATGCCTTTTTTTTAACTAGGGCCCGGTCACGGACGCCCCTCCGACCCCTGTCTCGGGTCCCCAGGGCGTCCTTTTTGGGGCCCTCCCCTTTCGGAGCCCCGTCCCGCAGGGTGGGGGTTGGGGGCCCCCGCCCCCGGGCCCCCAGTCCCTCCCCGGCCCCCCCCAAACTTCCCGGGCCGCGCCCCCTTGCTAAAGTCCCCTTCACAGCCCCCCGGCGCGGGGGCTCCCCCCCTGGGGCGCGCCGGGGGCCCGGGCTGTTTAAAATTTTTTTTTTTTTTTTTTAAAGGGGCAGTGCCCCGGTAATTTGAATTGGGGGGAACTGCTCCTTTTTTTGGTTTTGGCCCCTTCTCCCGGGCCCCCCGCCCGGGATCCTTATTTGTGTCTACCTCTGGAAAAAAGCGTTCCCTAGTCTGGGTTTTTGTCTAATCCTGTACCGTCCCCCTTCCTACGTTCTTCAAACCAAAGGGTCTCTTGCCGCCGCCCTGACCGTCTCCCCTGTCCCCTTTTTAGATCCATCCCGCTTTTCCTGACCTTCGGGCTTTCCCCCGACCACGAGTTTTCCTAAAGGAATCTTTACAAACGTTTTCCCTTGGCCGCCACCCCAGGCAAGTCCCCCCCAGGGGAACGCCCCGGGTGGGATTTCCCCCCCCCCCGCAAGTTCCATCCCGCTTTGCGGGGGTCTGGGAATAACCGGGGAAACCTACTTAATTCCTTTCCCTGGCGTGGGCTTCCCCCATCGCCTGCGGTGGTCCAGGGTTCCATTTTCCCCTTCCGTTACAGTAGGCCCGGGCCCATGGTTCCCCCCAAATGGGTCAGGGCCAAAGGGTCGCCAGTATCACCCCGTTGGGGGCCAAAGCAGCCCCAAACAGATGGGGCGCAGCGCGCAGCAGCTCGACCCCCAATCCCCCCCTTTCTAGGGGGCAGCAGTTCATGGGCCAAATCACAGCAGCAGTGGGTGCAGTGGTTCCCCCCCGGGCGTTTTGCCCCTTCGGCCCCAAGCCCCGGGTTTAATCCATGCCACTAATTTTTGTTTGGGGATTCCAAGGTCTGCGGGGGCTTCATCCCCCAGTGCCCCTGATGGGGAAACCCTTTTGGGGGGTCATTTCCCCGTCAAAAAAACCAAGGGGTTGGCCCTTCGTGGTCTTTTTCCTCTCCGGAAAAAAGGGCCCTGGCCTGGGCAACCCCTCTGGGGGGAAACCGAGGACCCAATCACGGGGGTTCTACCCGACATTTCTACTGAGTTGGGGAAAAAAAGGGGCCCCTTCGGGGAAACCCTGTTGGCCTCATTGCCAAAAAACCGCCCGTTGAACCTGCGCAAGGGAACTCCTCCGTTGGAGACTAGGGCCGTGAAATTTCCGCACTTTAGAATCGGGCAAAGCCTGGAAAAAATGAAGTTTATCCCCCCCAAAACGTTCAAGGGGGGCCCTTTTCCCCAAACCCCTATCAAGGGATGCGCTCGCCCCCCGGGGCCCCTTCCCCTTCTTTTTTAAGCAGCAAATCCCCCTGGTTAAACCGGTTTTGACATCCATTCGCAGGAGGCAGGAGCTCCCCCAAGAGCAAAAACCCCCCGTACCGCTGCCCCATCTCATCTTGCACCGGTGTTTCTAGGGCCCTCCACCGCCCCCTTTCCCCAAAGCCAGCCGGGGGAAGGGGGCCTCCCAAGTGGATAGAGCCCACCTGTCTCCGCAAGAACTTAACCGACGGCGTGGGGGGAAATCTTTTTTTCAATTTGCGGCGGCCCTGATCATCCCCTCCTTTTTGTCTGCTTGCCCAGGCTCCGGGAAAACGGGCAAAACCTAGGCTACGTGGGGAAGCCCCCTTTAAGCGTGTCCCGCCCTTTCCCCCCCGCCTGAACATTTCGGTCCTGATGGGGTACGAACCCAAAAAACCCCACTTTCAAGTTTCAGCATTTTTGGGACCCCCGGGTTTTGCGGGAAAATTTTCCGGGAACCTGCACGGGTGTCTCAACCCCCCGGCCTTTCCCCCCTTGGCCCCCGGAAAAACCCTCGTCCATTTCCCCCGGGTCGGGGAGAGATCCTCCGTGCCCCAGTCCTTTTTCCGTACTGACCCCCTTGTCCCTCCAAGTGGGGGAAATTCCAAAAAAAAAAGGAGAGACAAAATCGTTCAAAAGGGTTTCCCCCGGTCTTTTCGTCCGTTATTGGGTCTCCCTTGGCTGCAGGCCATGCCCCGGTGCTTGACGGGCAAAAAGGGGGGAGGTCTTGGGGATGGGCCCAGAGTTTTCGGCTCGCTGTTTGGTGACCCCCTCCCGGTTTCCCAAAGCCGTTTTCTTTAGGGTCCCAACCCTAAGCCTCTAGGGGGTTTTTCCCCCCGTTTTCCTTACCAGGGGTAGGGCTGAATTTCTTCCCGAGAAGCAAGCAGAGAACCTCCCGGCCACATTCGCCCCCTTATGATTTTTCCAAATTGACCTATTGCCCTTTTTAAACCACCCTCCCGGGGCAGAGCCCTCCCCCTTATCCTTTCCCGGGGGACAAAACCATGCCCAAGTAAAATTAGGGGAAAATTTCTCCAAAAAGGGGTTTTATTCGGAAGTCTCTTTCTCCCCCCGGGGGCAGGATTTTATTTCGTGGAAAAAAAGGTTTGGTCCCTTGCGTCCCTGCATTGTTTAACCGGGGCCGGAAAGGATCACGGGGGAAGTTTCGGCCCCTCCCCCGTTGATCACGGAGTTTTTTTGACCGTCTCAGGGCGAAAGGTTTTTCCCTCCAAACTGGTTCTAAGAGGGCCTACAATTTGGTCCGCCCCCGAAAGGGGATGAATGGAAGCGGCCTTAAAAACACCAGGGAGGGCCCATTTTCGGTCCCTGGAAATTGCCATTCGGACGGGGAAATTGCCCTGCCGTCTTCCAGGGCCGTAAATTTAAAACATTTTAGGGATTTCCTTTCCCTTTGCGTAGGGGTCTATCGGGCCCGATTTTTTGGTGTACCCCCGCCTGACCTCGAGTCCCACCATTGTCTTTTCCCGCTCAGGTTTTGAAGCGGCCCCCGAGATAATAAAAATGTAGCCCAAACTGGAGAAGTGCCTCTTCCACCCCAAAACCCGCCCCTTTCCTTTTTGGGGTACTTTTTTGATCGAGGCCTTTCAAAAAGGATTCCCCGAAAGCTGTCAGCCCTGTTCATGGCCAAGCCCAGTCGGTTTGCGTCCAAACACGTTTTTTGGGGTTCTGTAACATTTTCGGCCCCAAATTTTTTCCCCCCTTCTCTACCTTGTGGGGTCCCATAGTGGCCTCACAAAGGGAAACACGCTAACCCCCCGGGAGCTGGCCCCTTTCCCAAGCAGAGGGGGCATTTGCAAAAACTCAAAACTGGGGGTTTTCCAAAAGGGATCGTCCTCTCGCGGGCCCGGGCCCCGCAAACCCTTCACCTTGGAAAGTAATGGGCCCCGTCTGTGGGAGGGCGGGAGCCATTCTTTTGCAAAAAAAGGGGGGCCCCCGGGCAAGAAATGTAAACCTGTGGCTTCTTCTCCCCAAAAATTCTCCCCCGGCCCAAAGGAACTACCATTGGTGGGCCCCCTGGAAATTGCTGGCCATTTAAGATGGGGTTTGGAAAATGGGCGGGTACCCATTGGAGGGGGCTCGCCATCCCATCTGCAAAAAATTTAAAGGACCAAAAAAAACCTTCAATCCTCCATCGGCTCAGCGCTTAACCCCCCCAGGCAAAGGGGTCGCTCTTTTTTCTCCCCGGGGCGAATACCCGATTCACTTCCCCGGCCCCCGGAAGGGAAAAAAAACCAAAGGGGGACCGCCCTTTTTCCCCGGGGTTCTGACGTGGTGGGTGAGGAATCCACCCAAAAGCCCTATTTAAATTTCCCCCCGAACGCCCCTTTCTCGGGGTGCCCCCGTTTTACCCCGGGGAAAGGGTTTCCCCCAGGGAGGACCTAAATTGGCCTCTGCTCCGCAGAGCATCCTGAAAAAGGGGGCCCAATTGGGTCTTTTGGGCCGGTTCCCCCCCGGCGCTAGGAAGGGCGGTTCCCCGTTTTTTATCCCGGGTTTATTGGTTTGGGCCCTTCCGTAAGGGAGTCCCAAAGGGTTTTTGATTCCCGGCCTGTAAATCTTGTGCCCCCAACAAGACCTTTGTCCAAAAAGCCCGGCAGGCCTACTACACCCCCCACCCATTCCGACGCAACCCTTGGGGCCAACATTGCGATGGAAATTTATAACCGATCTCTCTCCTTCGGGTGGGGAAAAACCCCTCATTTGGGTGACTACTGTTTGGTTTTCCAAGATGGCGCAAATTTTTTTCTCTCCCCCGGCCCCGGGCCCGGCCCTCGGCCACCCGTTGGCAGACCTTTTTTTCCAAAAATGTGTTTTCCCCTGCATGGGGTCCCCCCGCAAATGTTTTCGGATCGGGGATTTCCAAATTTTTTTCCAAGTTCTGGGCGTGCCCCCGTTTCCCAATCCCAGGTTTAAAAATCGACTTTTTCGTCTGCTTACCAAACCCCCCCAAAGAATGGCCCCCTGTGGAAGGGGGTAAACCAGGGGTTTTGGGGGTTTTCTACGCCCCTTAGTCTCAGCCCCGCCAAAGGGCGATTGGGCCCCAAATTGTTGCCATGGGCGGAAAATTCTCGTTTTTAAATCCCGGACTCAGAATCTGCAGGGGTCCCCCCCCCTTTTTACTTGGGATAAAGGTCTGACCTCCCCCCCCCCCCCTTCCCTTTTGGCATCTCATCCGAGGTTTTTCCCCGGCGGGCGCCTTGGTTTTGGGCATAAAGACCATCTTGGGGACCCGACCCGCCAATCTCTGCTCCCCGCTTCCCAGCGCATGAAGACCCCAAACCGACCCAAAAGGGAAAAAGTCCTTTCCCCCTTCTTCCCCCCCCGGTGAAAAAGGTGGGGGCGGGGCGGCCCAAAAAGGTTTCCCTCTTAAGATGCCCTCCTAACAAAAATTGGGGCCCCCCCCCTTTCCCGGGACCCTTCGGGTTAACACCCGAAAAATTTCCGGGTTTCCCTTTCAAACTCCCCGGGTTCCCCCCACCCTTGGGGAATTCCCAAAAATCTTTCCAAAGCTCTTACTAAAACCCCTGGTTTTAAACCGTTTTTCTCCGAAGTCTATCCCTCCTTTCCCCCCTTTGCTGATGCTTCCAATGTCTTTGAAGTCAAGGAGTCCTGCTATGAGGAGAAAATAAGGAAAACGGTACTTTTTGGTAGGGCTGGGAAAGGGGGTTTGGGGCCTGAAGAGAGGTCTTTTGGGGCCGGAGGGAATATCCTGAACTTAATCTCATCCAGAGATTTCCTTTTTGTCCCCGTAAAAAGAGGGGGGCCCCAAGGGGGGGGGGGCCCCAAAAAGGGGGGGGGTACTGTTTACGGACGCCCCCGCGACCCCCGCTCGGGGGAGGCCGGGGTCCGTTGGGGCGGCTCCAAACGGAGCCCCCCGTCCCGCACGTCGGGTTCGGGGTCCCCTCTGCTCCCCCGTCCCTGCCGGGAACCCCCCTTTCCCGGGGCCCCCCCCTCCTGCTCGTCACTCACAGCCTCCGGCGCTTGGGGTTCCCCCCCAGGGCGGCGCGGCCCCCCTGTTTGAAATTTTTAAAAAGGGGGAGTGCGCCGGTTAAATTTTCTATTGCCGGGCACCCGCTCCTATTTAGGTCCGGCCCCCTTTCCGCCGGCCCCCCCGCCCGGGTCCCCTTTGTGTGTCTACCCCCTGGAGGAAAACGTTCCTAGTTAGTCTTGTCTTTTCCCCTGTACCGGGACCCCCTTGCCAAAGTTTTTCGAAACCCCGTCTCTTGCCGCCTGCCCTGACCGTCTGCCTGTCCACGGGTTTTTGATCCAGAAACGCCTGTCCGACCTTCTGCCTGTCCCCCACCCGGCCCTTTCCCGAGAATTGTACTACGTCTACCCTTGGCCGCCACCCCCAGGCAAGTCCCCCCCCTTTGGGAAAACCCCCGGGAACTCCCGCCGCCGCAAGTCCATCCCCCTTTGCGGGGGGGCTTGGTGAATACCGGGACCTACAAAAAATTTCCTTTTTCCCCGGGGGGGGCTTCCACCAGCCTGCGGGGGTCCAGCGGATCCACTACCCATCCGTTACAGGGAAACCCTTAAATTTTTCCCCGCCTTTCTTGCTTCACCGGCCCCCCAAATGCGTCGGCTAAACGATTAGGGGTTTGCCTCTCACCGCCTCCCCTCAACATGTTTACTTTTCAAAGCCGACCCCCACAACATAACCCCCCCATTTTCAACTCTCCTAAACACTATTTTCCCCCTTTTTGAAAAAAGCAGTGGATGTCTTTCCCCCCCTCTTTGCTGCCCACTGTCCTCACATATTTTGTCCTCACTGTTTGTGGCGCAAGGGGCCCCAAAAACATGTATTCTCCTTTGGGTGTGGGAAGCGAAAGGGCAGAGGTGGGTTCAGGACAGGGTGAAGGGCCCCCACCTCCTCCCCGTCCATGGCCCCAACCGGGGTTTTTGTCTGAAAAACCGACTCTTTGGGTTGGGTTGTCAGTGTCAAACTGGGAGAAAGTGTATGACCCAGGTGTTTTTCAAACATGGCCGGGAATGACCCGGGGTGCTGTGGTTTGCGGGTGACTCTGCTTTGAAAGCCCCTTAAATGTCTGTGAAATGTAGTGGCTCCCGGGAAACCCACTTTTGTGTTTTTTTAAGTATGGTAGGATCTTTGCCCCCATTTTTTTTTTTTTCAGGGAAATGCTGCCATGACCCTTTTTTTAGGCGCATTCCTGCATCAGTTATTTGGTCAGTTTTGCCCCCGTAATGCCGGGGAATTTTTGATGAAGCGTTCTAAAAGCAGGCGGCTGTCCAAAGGTGTTTTAAAACTAAAAACACAGCATTGTATGAAGACCAAACCATTTCTCCATATGCATTTTTAAGGCCTGGCCAAAAAACATTCTACAAAAACCCTAAAAGGGGTCCCCTGAGCCCGGAAATAGTGTTTTTTAAAGCGTTGGTTTTGCAAAAATTTTTTCCGGGGCGCAAAAAAATTTTGTCGGAAAATTCGGCGAACTCGGTTAATCAAATTTTTGTGAAATTCACCCATCTCTAATAGAGACCACCAAAACAGTTAGTAGACTTTTACTCACAGTACCCAAAGAATGGTGCGTAGATTTTTATCCACTCTTCAATAGATCCACCACATCCAGATGGGAGAAGGAGATGGTCCAATGAAACCCTAATAAAACCCTGTTGTGTCCTGCCTAACCAGCTGAGTTAAGGCACCAAAAAGGGCATCTTCACCCTACAGAGGCTCTCCCTGTAATGCCCAAGTTGGTATAGGACCAAAATCATACAGAGCTAAGCAAAATAGAGACATAGCAAGACAGATCTAGGAAAAATAGCCTGTCTGTTCCCGATGCATTTCCCGTTATATATGTTATTAATAACGGTTCCTCGGGGAGCAATATCAATCAAAGATGATAGATAAAGATTTTTTGTTGCTGAGACTTCATCTACCAACCAGCAAGAATTATGGCTCTCGCAGACCTGATAGTTTTACTTTTAGAAGCCCTCCTACTCTGCAATCATTACCTGTATTATTAAATGTTCCTGTTTGAACTCATTACCTATGTAAAAGACACTTGTCCACACACTCAATCAATCACATCCCAACCTCTCCACCATGGCTAAGACCAAAGAGCTGTCTAAGGACACCAGGGACAAAATTGTGGGATGGGCTATAGGACAATAGACAAGCAGCCTAGTGAGAAGTCAACAACTGTTGGTGCAATTATTAGAAAATGGAAGAAACAAGATAATTGTCGATATTCCCTGGTCAGGGGCTCAATGCAAGAAATTGTCTCGTGGGGAAAGGATGATTCTGAGAAAGATCAGGAATCAGCCCAGGATCTCCTGCTCATGCCAGCACATGTCCATGTCAATTTGATATTTTTTCTATGACCATCTAGATGATCTGGGAGGAGGCATGGGAGAAGATCATGTGGTCATATAAAACCAAAAAAGAACTTTTTGGTATCAACTCCACTCGCCTTGTTTGGAGGAAGAAGGATAAGTACAACCCCAAGAACACCATCTTAAAAGTGAAGAATCATACTTTGGGGGTGCTTTTCTGCAAAGGGGACAGGAAAATTATACTGTATTGAAGGGAGCATGGATGGGGCAATGTATCGGGAGATTTTGTCCAACAACCTCCTTCCCTCAGTAAGAGCATTGAAGATGAGTTGTTGCTGGGTCTTCCAGCAGGAGAATGACCCGAAACACACAGCCTTGGCCACTAAACATGCTCTCTAAAGAAGCATATTCAATGTCTGGAGTGGCCTAGCCAGTCTCCAGACCTGAACCAAATCAAACATCTTTAGAGGGAGCTGGGACTCAATGTGGCCCAGCGACAACTCCGAAACCTGAAAGATCCAAAGAAGATCTGTATGGAGGAGTGGGACAAAATCCCTGCTGCAGTGTGTGGAAACATCTGACCTCTGTAATTGCAAACAAAGGTTTCTGTACCAAATATTAAGTTCTCATTTTCTATCGTATTAAATACTTGTTTCATACAATAAATGCAAATTCATTATTAAAAAAATCATACAATATGATTTTATGGATTTTTTTCCGATACAATAAAAAATTCAGACCTGTCCATTTTTTGTAGGTGGGAAAACTTGCAGATTAGCAAATCAAATACTTATTTACCCCACTATATATATTTAAAATCATTGGTATATTTTTAATGACTATGCTGAGTATCCCACTGGGTTTGTTATTTGGATGAACCCTGAAACTTTAATGGATGTTTAAATAATTTTGTGAATGAAGGTTTATTGAATTGGTGATGTGTTCAATACTTATTTCACCTGCTGTATATATAGTACATATGCATAATTATGATTATACTGTATAGTATTTGACCAGTATTTTGTTTTCTAAAAAAAAAAAAAAACATTAACTGTAATACACGTGTAAGTGTCGCAATGTTGGCATTATACATAACAGTTACTATATCGGCGGTTGTAACTACTGTGACACACTAGTATTTATAAGGATGGAATTGAGGGTATGATGAGTGATACTTTGCTAGCAGCTGTTACATAGAGAGAACAAATGGCAAAAATTTATAGATGAGGATTAAGAGTAGATGGCTCCTTTTGACCTTTCATACCTGTAATTTAATATTTTTCTTTCAATGTGTTACTTGTTTGAAGTAAATATAAAATCAATAAGTCTGTAAATGTGTAAGTAATTAAATAACAAATGTAATGCATTTGCATGTACCGCACATATGTTTCAAGTGATATAAAAGATAAAACCATTTAACCCTTTTTTGTTTTGGGATTTTTTTTAATTTCTTTTGCTTTTACTATTTTTACCCCTTCAAGTTGCAGCTATTTTCAGCTACTTTCAAAGAGCCATAACTTTTTAATTTTTCTGTCTACATAGCCGTATGAGGGCATGTTTTTGTGGAACAAAACATAATTTTTAATGATACCACTGACCATAGCATATTAAGTAATGGAAACCCAAATCAAATTCTAGTGGCTGGAAAATGAATAAAATGCAATTGCACTATTATTGAAGGGGTTTAGTCCACTCTTTGATATAAATGATATGTTACCTATATTCTGAAGGTCTTTAAGATTCTGGTGATATTGAATTTGTAGAGCTTTTGTTATGTTTTAGTGCATTTAAAAAAACTTTTTCTATTTTTAAAATTGCAATTTTTTGTGACCAATAATTTCTTTTTGTTTTTCAGTCTCTGGCCCTGAGCAAGGGCTCATTTTTGTGTGCTGAAGTGTAGTTTTTTTTGGTACCATTTTCAGATACAGGCAACTTTTTGATCACTTTTTATTCCAATTTGGGGAGGTGAAATTACAAAAAAAACACAATTTTGGTGTTTAGAATTGGGTTTTTTTTCATGGTATTTACTGCATCAGAAAAAATATGTCATATTTTAATAGGACTTTTTATGAAAGTAGCGATACCAATTATTTGTAACTCAAGGCTTCCGGCTGCCATGGCAACTGATCATCACTCTGCGATGAAGTTTATTTAGATGAATCAGCCACAATTCCCATGGCAGCTAAAGTGTTAAACAGCAGGGATAGAAGCCATCTCTGATCTCTGCTGCTCAACAGTGAGCCCACTCCATACACCCTTCAAGCTATTTGCACATACAGGTACATCCAAATACGTGAAGAATAGTGATGAGCGATTGTGTCATTATTGCAATTATGATGACGATATATCGAGTAGTCATATTAGATTATCGCCGATACCATTAAATCTATGGGAGAGGAACAACACCTTCATTCTTACACCCAAACAGGGTGGAGACTGAATTAACATCCACAATCAGTAAACTGATACGGCTACATCTTATGCAAGACAAATAGTACCCGCAACACGAAATTTCACAGAAAAAAAGTCACAGACTATTCACTATCACGGTCCTGTCCAGCATGACCCTTAAACCTAAATGACCCACAAATTAAAAAGTGCCAGAAGGAGTATTATTTGGAACCACCATTTAACTGAACTGGACATTGACTTTCCCTGTCCAGGAACACAGCATGACCCTTAAACCTGTCTGACCCACAGATTAAAAAGTGCCGGAAAAGGAGTCTTTCAAACCACCATTTTATGTTTGAACTGGACTTGACTATGAGCTTGTCCTGACCGTATATACCCGTTTTAAGGCTACCCACAGAGTTAAAATGGCCGGAAAGGAGTCTTTGAACCACCATATTAGTTGAACTGGACATTGACTATTACCTTAGTCTCACGACCGCAGCCATGACCCTAAAACCTTCTGACCCACAGATTAAAAAGTGCGGACAAAGAGTCTTTGAACACCATTTTATTGAACTGGACATTGAACTACACCTGTCCTGGATCGCACATAACCTTAAACCTTCTGACCACAGATTAAAAAGCGGTAAAAAGGAGTCTTGCACACACACACACACACATGGACAAACTGGACAATTGACTTACCCCTGTCCTGACCACAGCATGACCCCAAAACCCTCATGGACCCACATGACGATAGATGATGATGATGACTTTTTGGCCGTTTACTGAGACAGGAGGTAAGACTGCTGGATGGCAGGTTTGTATTAACCACCGACAAACAGATTGGCGATGCTTTCAGTTACATAGATTCACAGTGGCACCACCCAGCGATGACAGGCATGACTGATCCTGCAAACCGATGATCCACTGCTTGGCATGTATAGTCGCCATCATGGAAGGAGCACCTTCTCTCGTACCTCACACTCCAGTCTACACCCCTCTTTGCACGCTAACCACCTGCATTTCGTCTCCATTCTATACAGAAAAGCGAGAGAAAAGATTAAAAGAGGTAGTGAATAGTTTTATGTTCATCTCTATTGAGAGACATAAATCACAGCTCTTAAATCCCTCTAATTTCCACAACCAACTAGTATTAAAACAGAAATTGTTTTTATTGAACACCTTGAAATTGCGTTCTGGTGGAAGAACCGATAAGACCCAATATCAACAGTGTTCTTCTTTCATTCCCAGGAATTTGAACAACTGTCCAGTAGGACTAAAATATATAGTTTTCAACAAACTATCTACAAAGGTGGGCTATCTGCGCCAAACTGAGATTCACCGAGCGCAATAAAACTATTCAAAGAGTTACCAGATGAGAATAGGAGTTTTTTGCAGCAATGACAAACAAATAGTTACAAGAAAAATTTTCTATCAAAATTGCCGTACAACGTGGCTATTTGAAAAAAACTGGGCCGTACCACGTGAATACAGCTAATTTAAAAGTTAAACGGGATAACAAAAGTTGATTTTACACAGTGAAATTACACCAACAGTTTACTACAAAATTTCTGTATCCAAATTTAAATACAAGTTGGCCTCTTTGTCTAAAAGACTGGGCCGCACCACGTCAATACAGCTATCTGAAAGTAATACGATAACAAAATGTGGTTTTGCATCCATTGAAATACACCAACATATACTACTAAATTTCTGTATCCAAATTTAAGTACAAGGTGGGCCTTGAAAAAAAACGGAGCACACTAACGTCAATGCACTATTTAAAAGTTACACGGATGAGAAATGCGTTTTTTTGCAGCATGACACACAGAACAGTACTAAAAATTACTGTATCAAAATTGGCGTACACGGGCTATTTTGAAGAAAACACTGGGGCACACCAAAGTGCAAATACCAACTATTTAAAAGTTACACGGTGAGAAATTGTGTATTTGTGCAGAATGACAAACGAGAAAAGTTACTAGAAAATTTCTGTATCAAAATTGGCGTACAACGTGCAATTTGAAAAAAACTGGGACGCACAAAATAAAAGGTACAATTTCCATCTCAGGATGTGAGGTAGTTCGGTGCCCAAAAAGTGGTAAAAAAGAATGTCATATCAATGTGCAGGTTCAAAGCAGAGTCTGGGCTGCACATAAGCACCTCCTTTCCAAACCCTGTCTTTCTGTCCGTCCGTCCGTCCGTTCCCCTCCCCCACTCCTCCCCACCCGTGGCTGGACAGTGCTAGATGCTTCTTTTAAAGTATCTGTCTAACTAAATAAAACTGGAATTCTCTATCTACCTATACTCTAATGTTTCACAGCTAAAAGCATAGTTGTCTGTATGAATTAAATGAAGAACTGTGCCCCTCTGATAGCTCCGCTGTAAGAGAGACACGCACGAGACGTCTTTCTCTAATGTTAGACACTGAAAGACTGATGCTGACAGGAAACGCTGTCTATGCAAAAACAGGTCATGGATTTTTCCAGCCAATGACATACCATAACACATCCACAGTCATGACGATGGCACACCCAGCTCACTCTGCTCTATGCCTAATCTTATTTTGCTGCCGCCAAATGACAGGGAAACGTGGAAATAGTGCGATATTAATAGATAATCTGTAAGATTGTCACCTAAAATATCGCGTGATCGGAAATATCACCTCTTTTTTAATAGTGATGGTATTTTCTCATTTTGTTCAAATGTTTTTAGGGCCTTTTTTTGCTTGTTGCACAAATAAACTGATCATCACATTCAAACTATACTTAAGAAATTGTTTTGCCATTTTAATTTCTAAGGGGATGTCAGATGTACGTTTGCAACTATTCGTATTATCTTTAGGGTTCATAAAAATAAATGTATTATAATTGCCATGTAGGTTTATATATACCAGCTTAATTTTAATAATGCATTAAAGTGTTTGTTCACCTAGTTTTATGTCGTTAAATAAGATGTTTGCCAGCTGTAGTAACATGGAAAAAAGCATGCTCAAATTTGTTGTCATATCTCTGCTGCAGCTGACAATTGGTTACATTAGTCACCTGACATTGGCTGACATCATCCTATGGAAATGAACAGCTGTGAGTGGTCATGTCAGAAAATGTCAGCCAGCAGGGATGTCGGTAGGATCGGGGTGACTACTAAGGTATGTTTCTTTTCAATTTTACTACAGCAGCAGCAATCATTCTTAAAATAAAACAGGTGCACAAACACTTTAATACTAGAATTTGTGTTACTGTAACTATTTCCTCAAAACTAAAAATACAGTTGTGAACTTTGAATAAGAATCATGTTTGGAATAGAAAAATTTTGTTTGGTATATAACATTGTTTGAAATAAGACTCTAGTAGCCTGGGCCTGCACGGCATACATGGTACAGAGAGCTCGCACAAACTTTCAACCGGTAATCTCAAGCGAGAACAAAGGGAATTAGCACCTTAGGTTCTGAGTGATTGCTTGATTTGACTGCACACAGACCCCCACAAAGCTTCTAATAATAAATCACTATCAGTCCTCTCATTAATGCAATAACTCTATAGCGCTGACTTCCCCTATAATTACATTCTCTCAGCTCCTACTCCTGGCTTACATTAGGGAATATAATGTATGCTAGCCTGTTTGTTTTTCCAGTATGTAATAGTGTGTAAAATGTGGTTGGGACTCTATATAACCTCTCTCAATTACATCCGGCAAACCCACCATCTTCATCCTCTGCATATTATTTGAGTGTAGCATGCTAAGAACACAGTCAGCATGAGGCGCATCTACAACTCAATGCCCGCTTATACAGCCAGGGCCCGCCATCAGAAATTTCAGGGCCCCAAACAGTAGAAGCAAATCAGGTCCCCCCCCCACCCCGTCGCCCCACCCCTCAGCCGAACCCCATGCGCCCAGTCCCCACTCAGACACACGCCCGAACCCACAACCTCACACACATGCCCCCACAATGCCTCCACACACTGGCCCCCCACACACACAATGCCTCCAAACACGCAATGCCTCCACACGCAATGCCTCCACACGCAATGCCTCCACACGCAATGCCTCCACACACTGCCCCCCCCCACACACACAATGCCTCCACACACACAATGCCCCCACCACACACACTGCCTCCACACACACAATGCCTCCACACACTGGCCCCCCCCCCACACACAATGCCTCCACACACTGGCCCCCCCCCCACACACAATGCCTCCACACACTGGCCCCCCCCACACACAATGCCTCCACACACACAATGCCTCCACACACACACACACACACACAATGCCTCCACACACACAATGCCTCCACACACACTGGCCCACAAACATGCCCCCCACACACATAATGCACCCCACACAAACGAATGCTCCCCACAACACAATGCCCCCCCCCACACACACAAATGCCCCACACAACACACAATGCCCACCCACACACACAAACCTCCCACACACAATGCATCCACACACACTGGCCACCCACACCACAATGCCCCCCCCCACACAATGCCCCCCACACACACACAATGCCCCCCACACACACACAATGCCCCCCACACACACAATGCCCCCACACACACACACAATGCCCCCCACACACACACACAATGCCTCCACACACACAATGCCCCCCACACACACAATGCCCCCCCACACACAATGCCCCCCACACACACAATGCCCCCCACACACACAATGCCCTCCACACACACAATGCCTCCCCCACACACAATGCCCCCCACACACAATGCCCCCCACACACACAATGCCTCCACACACACAATGCCTCCACACACACACTGGCCCCCACACACACACACACAATGCCTCCACACACACAGCCTCCCCACACACACACACAATGCCTCCACACACACAATGCCTCCACACACACAATGCCTCCACACAATGCCCCCACACACAATGCCACACACAATGCCCCCCCCCACACACATGCCTCCACCACTCCCACACCACAATGCCTCCCCCACAGCGCCCACACACAATGCCTCCCCCACAGCTCCCACACACAATGTCTCCCAAACTCCAAACTCATATATCCGCCACCCACACTACACACAACCAACTATATAATAAGTTGCAGCACACAGGATGCGCGTCCACATCACACGCCCCCACACATATGCCTCCAAAATAAATATCAAGAAAAAAACACGACAATGCCTCCCCCACAGCCGCCCACCAAGATTGAGAAGACCAATCTCCACACAAAATCCTCCCCCTCACTCCCACACACAATGGCCAATCCCCCACAGCTCCCACACACATTGCCTCCCCACACCCCCACACACAATGCCTCCCCCACAGCCCCCACACCCAATGCCTCCACACACACAATGCCGCCACACACAGCGCCCACACACTATCAATGCCATGCCCCCACACCTACAATCCCCCCCACACACAATCCTCCCCACAATGCTCCCACACACAATGCCTCCCCACCCCAGCTCCCAAACACACTGCCGCCACCCACAGCTCCACACACAATGCCTCCCCCACAGCTCCCACACACAATGCCCCTCCCCCACACCCCCCACCACAATGCCTCCCCCACAGCCCCCACACACAATGCCTCCACACACACAATGCCTCCACACACAGCCCCCACACACAATGCCTCCCCCACACACAATGCCTCGCCCCACACCAATCAACCCCCAACACAATGCCTCCCCACACTCCCACAACAATGCCTCCCCCCAACCCCCACACACAATCCTCCCCCACAGCCCTCCACACACAATCCTCCCCCAACAGCCCCCACAGCTACAATGCCTCCCCACAAACCTCCACACATCAATCCTCCTCACAATGCCTCCCCCACAGCTCCCACAATGGGCCCCCACAATGCCCACACACAGCTCCCACAATGCCTCCACCACAATGCCCCACACACACGCCCACAATGCCGTCCCCCTACAGCTCCCCACACACAATCTCCCCATAATCCTCCCCCACAGCTCCCACACACAATGCCCCTCCCCTCCGCACAATTCCCCAAACTTACAATGCTCCCCACAAAGCCTTCCCCCACGAGCTCCCACAATGCCACCCCACCACAGCACCCACAATGCATCCCCACACACAATGCCTCCCCTAACAATGCCCACACACACAATGCCCTCCACATACCACCCCTCAAATACACAATGCCTCCCCCACACACAATGCCTCCCCCCATCTCCCACACACAATGCCTCCCCGCACAGCTCCCACACACCATGCCTCCACCACAGCACCCCCACACACAATGCCTCCCCTACAATGCCCCCACACACAATGCCATCCTCACAATGTCTCTACTCTCTCTCACAGCTCCCACAATCATCTCCCCACAAAGCCCCCACACAACAGCTCCCACCAATGCATCCCAACATGCCCCCACACCACAGCCTGCCACAATGCCCTCCCCCACAGCTCCGCACACACAATGCCTCCCCACAATGCCTCCCCACAGCTTCCCACACACAATGCCTCCCCACAATGCCTCCCCCAGAACTCCCACACACAATGCCGCCCCACAATGCCTCCACCACAGCTCCCACACACACTGCTCCCCCACAATGCCTCCCACAATGCCCCCCACAGCTCCCACAAACTCCCCCCCTCCCACAATGCCTCCCCACAATGCCCCCACACACAGCTCCCACAATGCCCCACACACCTCCACAATGCCTCCCACAATCCCCCACACACAATGCCTCCCACACAATGCCTCCACCACAGCTCCCACACACAATGCCTCCCCACAATGCCCCCCCACACAATGCCTCCCCCACAATGCCTCCCCACAGCTCCCACAATGCCCCCACACACAGCTCCCACAATGCCCCCACACACAGCTCCCACAATGCCTCCCCACAATGCCCCCACACACAATGCCTCCCCACAATGCCCCCACACACAGCTCCCACACACAATGCCTCCCCCACAATGCCCCCACACACAGCTCCCACAATGCCTCCCCACAGCTCCCACAATGCCTCCCCCACAGCTCCCACAATGCCTCCCCCACAGCTCCCACACACAGCTCCCACAATGCCTCCCCCACAGCCTCAGAGGGGGGGGGGGGTCGCTGGGGCAGAGAGGGGGCTTCAGTGGGGCCCCCCATTATCCCAGCGTGTGAGGAGAGGGGGGCGCTCTGATTCTAGGGACTGCTCTGTACTGACAGCAGCAGCGTCTCTCACCTCCTTCCAGTGTCTCCTCTGATCGCAGTCGGCCCCTCCTTCCTCTGCTGACAAGTCACTGAAGCCCCGCCACAGGCAGAGAGAGGGGAGGGGCCGACTCCGATCAGAGGAGACGCTGGAGAAATGAAAGTAAGTGACTGACGCTGCAGCTGTAGTGACGTACAGAGCAGTCACTGCTGCGATCGGTGCGCGGCCCCTCCTCACACACTGAGCCGCACGGGCCCCTGCGGACAGTCAGCAGTGCCGCGGGGCCCGTGTACAGGCTGACAAGATTTTGAAACAGGAGGGCCTGCGTGCCGCGGGCCCCCCTGTTTCATCGGGCCCGGTACAGGAGTACTGGCTGTACCCCTGTACGGCGGGCCTGATTACAGCTACATCCAGGCTGCCTTTGGTGAACGTGAGGAGTATTGTGGATGATACACAATAATCCTATTGTTATTATTATAAGAACAGATTCACTTTTTTCCCTTGATTTCATATGGGAAATGTTCATTTGGTATTAGTCCAGTTTAGTATTAGTCCAAGATCTGGAACGGATGAATGACTTATACCAAGGTACCACTGTAGTTTAAAATGTTAAACATTT
Organism: Phyllomedusa bahiana; assembly: GCA_025379985.1. NCBI lineage: Eukaryota > Metazoa > Chordata > Amphibia > Anura > Hylidae > Phyllomedusa > Phyllomedusa bahiana. The sequence continues at coordinate 22,286 of JAODAL010052958.1, forward strand.
TTTGCAGTTTCTGTCTCATTTTTTGAGCTCTCCCCCAAAAAAATTCCAACATTTTCTATGTTTGAAATTTTCCACAGCAGCGCCATTTTCTGCGACCAGTAACATTTTTGTACTAACACCTAGACTTGAGTGAGGCAGCATTTTTTTGTTTGCTATACCAGTTTGGAATATATGCAACTTTTTTTTATTAAATTTATTCCAATTTTTAGGGGATGTGAAATGACCCAAAAAAACCGCAATTTTGTAGTTTGGAAATTTTTGTTTTTTTCTACGTGTTCAGGTACGGATAATTGAGTTTTTTTTAAAGATTGACTTTTTAGTTTGGGCGATATAAATATGTGTAGTTTTTTTTATTATTTTTATTTCTATTTGTAAAAGGGAAAAAAGGGGGGTGATTTAATTTTTTTTTTCCTGTATCTTTGAGTCCTCTGGGTATTCACACTGCGGCACAAGTTTCTACAATTTAATACAAGTATAAACAATGCATTGGGGTGCAAAATATGGCGGTTTCATTATTCTGCTTTGGAAGTAGTAAAAAACCGAAAGCATCACAGTGGGAAAACCCTTTCAAAAGGTTCCAGTGCCATGTTAATGAGGGGAACCCCAAAAATTTTATGGGGGCTCGTTGGCGGCCCTTTTTCCATTCATTTAAAACCCCCGCAGCAGATTGCAGCAACGTTAAAGGGTGGGAAACAGACGGATGGTGTCGGATTCTGTGCTGTAAGCCGAGGTTACCCAAATTAGAGCTGACACTCGGGGCTATGTAGCATGTTTTTCATACGCCCAGGGTCGTTAAGGGTTTAAACAGTAAGCAAGAAAATTTTGAAGAAGTTTTACAAAATAATTTTTTTTTTGATAGTGCTTTGTTTTACTAAAAACAGTCTTCTCTCCTGTTTTTGTCACAAGTTTCCCCTTGTTACGGTACTTCTTTTGCTTTTTACAGACTGCGCATGGCTGGGATGGTGCATCACCCCCTATGTTTTTATCGAAAAGAAGAGCTTTTTTACATTGCTTACTGAAAAAATGAAACCCCTTAAAAGGCTCTGCCCCTTTGTGCATGCTGTTTAGAAACCCCCCAACACTTAATGGGATCTTTTGGGAAAAAGGAGCTGATACCCCAAATTCCTGTGTAAAACCCCCCACTCGTCGTTAGGGATAGGGAAAAAGGGTGAGTTCATTATTTTTCCTTTTTTCTTTTAAAAAAGGGCCCTGGTCTTTACATCTCCCTCCCAAAGAGGTTTGCTTCCTACAAAACAGGGGCCCCCCTGACCCTATTTACCTACCAGGGGCCCCCCCTTTTTGCAAATTTAAATAAAAAACCAAAACTTTTTTTCATCAGCATCCGTTTTTAATTTTTTGTCAGAAAAAAAATCACATATTTTATTAAAAATTTTATTAAAATAAAATAACTGCATGCGCCCAGTGTGCTCCCTGAATTTTTCAAGGTGACTGAGCTCATACGTTTAGAGTAATGTCGGTCGAAACGAAGTCACGCCCTCCCAGTGGTTCCCATTATTCAAAGTGTTTGTGAAGGGCCCCCCATTTCATCATAAAGCTTTTTCATTCAAAATTAAACATTTTTAAGTGCATGGCATAATTTTTTGCTCTATTTTGGGGGGCATTCTCCCTACACTGAGCCCCTTTTGGGGTTGCATTTTTCAAGGTCAGAAATACCCTTTAATGCATTTTAGTTCGCTTATGGATGTGCTCTTTCTTGTATTTTGTATTTACGATATAGGGCAGGTGTTTAAATATACCATTGAGCTTATTTTTTCACCCTATGTGTACTTATGCTTGTTTATGATACTAGTTTTTTTGTTATATTGTTTTTAATGGGGTTGTTTTGCTTAGTTCCTCTACATACTTTCCATCTAAAATTTTCCTTTAGGGGATTGTTCTTACATAGGGGGATCGAAAATGTTGGGGGCTCTTTTTAGTTTAGAGGTTCTTTTTTTTCCTTTCTGGGTGGGTTCCGGCCCGGGGGGCCCTTATTGGTTTCGTAGGCTGGGTAAGTTTTATTGTTTTTTGGGCCTTGTCTTTGTAAATAGTAGTATGTCCCTTTTTTTTCATTTTTTATTGATATTATAAAAAAATTTTATTTTAAGGTTTTCCTTTTTTTAGTAAATAAATTACCGGAAGATTTTTGGCATTCTTTTTTTTTTTATGGTGGCGTAAACTGGTACTGCCTTATTGGGCCAGCCAAAAAGTGAAAAAGGGGGGTTTGGCGCTGCACCAGTGGTACCGCACCCTTGTTTCACAAGCTGGTAAAAAGGAGGCCTATGGATTATTCTATAAGGTGTAAATTGATGTGCTCTTGCAATGCAATAGAATTTAAAAAATATATAGAGTTGGATAATTGAATTCCTGTGCCAAGTATGGGACCCCAGCATTAATACCCGTGGGGACCCTGCCTAACTAAAGGGGGACTATTATCTAACTGCCAGGAGACTCCCATCTGCTAGCAGGGGCCTAAAAAAGGGGCCTACCAACTATTATTAATGGGGGGCCCCTATAAGGGCCCGCAACATTTGGGTTTAATGTTTTTCCTAATGGAGGACTCCTAGTTAAAAGTGGATGTATCTTTGTTGGGGTCCTACATTTTATTAATGGGGGGCTTACATCTAATGAGGAAATCATACCCCGTGGGGCCTATATTTTTGGGCCCCGTAATATTTATGGGGGCCTGTGTACAATGGTATCTAAAACTGTATGGTGGTTTTTGGTCTTACTAGTACAAAAAAAAGGTAAAAATCCAAGTTTTAATAAATAAGGACTTTATTCAAAAAAAATTTATCGTGGACACTGATTTGGGATTATGTAACTTTTTAATGTGACTCTAAAGGAAGTCAAGCTTTTTTCTAATTTTGGAGTCAAATGCTAGATTTCACCAAATTTATTATTCTGTGATTAACTTTTTGCTAGATGTGTCCTTTCCCGGGTGGATCTTTTGGGATTATTAACTCTATGTGGGTGGCCAAACCCAAAACCAAACAAAACCATATTTACCCAAATGTTTAAAAAAAAGAATATCTTTTTTTCAAAAATTAATCAAGACAATTTTCCCAAAATAAAAAGCGGTGTGGAATATGCAAATGTCTGGCAAGCAAAACCAATAAAAATATAAATACAAAATGAAAACTTAGTGAAAAATGAGAAAAACTTTAAAGATAAATTCTATACCCCCAAAAAAAAATGAATTCTTTGTATTCCAATAAAATTAATAAAGTGAGCAACATAAAAATCAAAAAAAAAATGGGGTTAAGACCGCAGCATACTGAGACACCCCAAAGCATGTTTCGCAAAGGTTGTAGGGGTCAAAAATGGGGTTTGGGGTTTCGGAT